>JAUMHQ010000083.1:11973932-11992703 GCA_032361165.1 Enteromius paludinosus
TATGTCCATGTACTGAACTGTTATTATTCAACCATGCCAAGGTTAATTCAGTTTTCCATTCTATGGCACCTTTAAACTAATATTAAAAAATCGACATGGGAACTTTTGAATCAGTTTCATGAAGCTACCACATACACGGGGCAGGATTTGTGCCAAAACCAATGTCTCTGGAAAAGATGGTCCATCATTGACAAAATAAATAAGGGGAAAACAAGGCACTAAAGTTAAGAACGATCACAGAGGGCTGTTATCAAGATTTTGCAAAAGTACATCTGCTTGGTAGAAAATAGAATGCATTTTAACATGTAACTTTGAATTACTTAATCTGTTTGCCTTCAGAGGGCTATGGCGCTCATGTTAGAGAACAAAGAACTCAGAATGACAGATTTCTATGGTGGGAAACACACTGAGCAACATGCTCCACTTAAAGGTCTTTTGACAGTGAGGTGTTGTTTGGAACAATGTAGTGTAATTATAGTACGAAGAAATTATGACTCACAGGCTTTTGTTTGCCTTTTATTGTTAAAATATTTCAGTGCTTTCTCTTCATAAAATATTTTCTTCAAAAGCTAAGCTAATTTTACTTTATTTTGCTTATATTTCTTACATGATTCATAATTTGGAAAAATCTTTTCTTTTTCAATCATATCTGCACAATTGTGCAATAAATATGAGATATTTAAATAGCTTATTTAAACGCTGACAGTAAAAGGAGATTGTTTTGACATTTAAATGTTTATAAAATACCTGAAAGTCAACTCATAGTTGGCTGAGTTCTTCAATAGTTGATTAGTATTCAATATAAAAGTATGTCTTTCCTCGTATTTTACATATTTTCATAAATTAAAGTTAAGAGTTAATCCCCTTTTATGGCAAAAGCAAGCTGAAGTTTAAGCACTTGCATGTGACTGAGAAGATTTTTTTTTTATTATTAAAGACGACAGCATGTTTTTTCCCCATATGCCACTTTTAGTGCCATTAATTAAAAAGCCTTGATGGATTTTATAATGTGTTTTCCAAATCCAAAAACCACTAGCTTAAAATTGTACTTGAGCTCTACGCCACAACCGCTATGTGGAATTAACATAATACTTATGCTCTTTTCCACATTGCTTTAACGTATAAAAAGGTCAAGCTAAAGTGTTGTTTGCAAGTACACTGATTGCCATCCATTTACACGGCTCTTTGAACATACATCCTTTACAAATAATACTATTTTCATGATTTCCAGTGCATTAGTTAAATTGTCGGATGGAAGCACATCTCTCAAATTTAGCTGAACTAAATAACTCCAAATTGAAGGCAAGGGTTCATTTAATTAGAGTTGCCTAGCAACTGATAACCCAGCCAGTGGCATGCATAATGGTTTCTTACAATGATTTTAATCTAACATCTTAAACCTTGATACTAGTATGCTACTAGTACTACAATAGTAAAAATTAGAATTAATTGAAATTAAGTCTACAAGTTTTTGTATTTGCATTACTTTTTTTTTATTTAGCTAAAATGTTTCTGTGTGAAAATCTACAAATGATATTTAAAATGTACAAAATATGTTTTTATCTGGATTTTTTTTTAAATTAATGTCTAGGTTTTGGCTTTGGTTTCCTATTGTTTTCCTACTTGTAATAACTGAAAGTAGTTTGACCAAATAGCATGCAGGCATCATACACAATCCACCAACATGACAGAAGATTGGATTTCTAGAGAAGGGTCAGTGCAAATATGCATAAATATAGTGTATGAGGACTGTAGATTACATTTTTAAAAGCAGTTTAGAAATGAGTATATTCCAGAACAGCTGTCTGAAAAAGAGGACATATGGTAACTACGGTTATATGAAATATTCTGTATGCACATGTGAGATTAATTGCATATCAAAATCAACACACTTGAGTGGTCTTGGCAGCTTTCTGCACAGTTATCAATAGCACACAGCCCAGCTGGGCCCCTGGCCTGAGGATCTCAGCCCTTTACAAGAGAAGTCAGCAACTGAATTGGTCACATCTGATGGAGGCTCATGGCTACAGACTCCTAGACAAGTGTCTCGCCAGAGTAAATGGAGCCCATCTCAATTGTGCCTGCCCACCAGCATCCTGCAGCATGATCAGTCTGCTCTGCCCAGAAGGCAATGGCAGGGAGCAGCATCATTACATCTCAAGTATCTGGATCCAAGTACAAAACCAGCACGCAAAATGAAGATCCAATGTGTGCATTCAGGCTTTCTGAAGAATCCGGCATGCTTTCTGCTTCCTTTGAACAAGAACTGGTACTGGTATCTACTACAGGGTCAATCATAATCATTATGACGCAATAACATGACCAAGCATATGGCTAGACAGGAATGTGAAACACTGTTTTATTGGTTCACTTTCTTCCTGTCTTTGAAAAACATGATCCATATGTGTCTTATCCTCATGGACACGTGGATCCCTACTAATGAAATCCTAAGCCTTTCTCCTCAAAAAAAGAGCCAGAGGACAATACCCACTTCATATGGAGTTCAATGAAGTAAAACTGCACAAGATGTCCCTTTTAAAATTGGTAGCAGGGACAAATGAAGCCTGCAGAGAACTGTTTCTGTATCCGAAAAAGAAAAAGAAAACACAGGCAATATTCTTCTTGTGATTATGGTGTTTTGAAAAATGACTGTCCTCTTAAAAAAGCTTCTCAGCCAGACAGGACTGTTAAGTAAACACTATTATCCAGTGTGAATGGGTGACCCAGGACCGCTCTGTAGATTACATTTGCCGAGGCAGCCTCCATCTGAGTCATAAATCAATGAAGGCTTGAGAGACCTAGACCACATACAGCTGCTTGAGAAATACATCAGGCATTCAACAACATCCTTCACCAGAAACTACAGAAAGATTTGGCTTTTTGTGGGATATATGACGCAGCGTTTATACGTTATATCGTAAAGAGTATAAGAATCAAAACCAGTGAAAAACTACAGCTGCGAGAAACAAAAACATATCTGAGGGAAACTCGAGCGTTTTGCTTTTTGTTTTCATGAAAGGAATTTTGGCCAAACTGAGTTTATCAAGAATAATTAAGAATTAGCCTAATCCATAAACACTGAAAAAAAAACCCATTTATTAGTCCGTAATGTGGAGAAAATACACAAAAAATATTTTTTATAGGTCCGGTGATGTTAGCTATCACACAGTACTTTCATTTACTTCCATTAGAGGGCAGTGTAACGTAAGAAAATACGGGTATAGGAAAAAGTAGATTTGTTCAGGTTGACATGCGGAAATTAATTAGTATAAGAATATTTCCTATTTCAGACCAAGTATGCCCTAAGGTAACCACGTTTCTGTATTTCAAAATCATCAATGTATTATCTACATGCTTAAGGCTTTTGCAACCCACAAAAGCCACAGTAAAGAAACCGTTAAATAAAAAGGGCTTAAGATCAACCAATCAACATAGCAGTTTCTAATCAACATAATTTAGGTACCATTAGGTATTTTTCCATTTCAGTGCTGAATGAAATATTACTTGTCAAAACCTTTTTCAAGTTTAAGAAAACCTACGAAAAGTGTGAAACATGGAAGCTAAATATAAATTGTATAAACTTTATCACAATATTACCATAAAAAATATAATTTATGTTGTCGAACTAGGCAGTCCACTTTCTTTTAGTCTGCCATCCAGCTAGAAATCATTAACAGGCCTTTGGCTTGAACTGAAGATGTTATATTTCAGTGTCAAATTGTGGTTACCATTGAAAGTCTTGCAAATTATTTTAAAGAGCATAAACAACATTAAATGTAGGCTAAAGATGGACATTAAGCGCTTCAAGGTTAGCCCATTGGGATGACATAACCCTTTCATCTTAACATACCGAGGGCAAGAGCTGTCATTTACTGAACATGAACATGCAAATACGCACTGTAGTTGTGTTGCAATCCACAATGTACAAGACCTGGCATGTTTTGAGCAGAGTCAGGTAAGGATGCTGTCCGCTAGTTGCAAACAAAACACAAAATCCAAAAGTAGGTGAAAGGAGAGTTACAACGATATCAATAAGATGTTTCGAGCTCTGGAAAGGGGAAAACAGACGAAGAGAAAAGTAATGGTATATCAGACTGCCAAATATGTCTCCTTAGCCCAGTTTTCTTTTGTGGTCCATTATCGTCAGCCAATCAGTAGCACAAAAGCCCCATTTCTTATGCATCTGTCAGAATATTGACAGGTAGGGAATAATCTAATAGGAGTCATAACAAAAAATGTGTGACCTCTTTGACCTCACAAGCGATGACCGACTGTATTTTAACACAAATAATGTAATCATTGTTTGTTGATGTTAGTTAATACATTAAATAATGTTACGCAAATGACACCTTATTGTAAAATGTGTGTTGCAAAAAGGTTTACACCAGCTCTGTATAAGTCAGCTATTATCACATTATGCAGTTTGAAGTGCATCATTGTTTATTTATTTTATGGTGCCAAGACTGTGGATGCTTTTGGGTAGATACATTTCAGTCTACAAAAAAAAAAAAAAAAAAAACGAACCATGAAAAAAAGGGAAAGTTTTTTATTTACAATTTTATTGCATAGTTGGTATGTTACTCACTCTTAGAGTCAAATGTAGAGTGCTAAGGGTCACTGCAGTCGCTCAGTAGCGCGTTTCTACAGGTAGCAGTGTGTGTTCTTTCTAAAGAAGCTGTCCTGGAGAGCTCGTTCACTGTCTGCTCATAAAACAAAGCTCATTTTCCTCAAGCTCCAACATTCCCACATTATTACTTGGTCTACAAAGGTGAGTCACATTTTCCATTTAGCCAACCTGCTCGTCCAATCGCACAGCCGCTTTCTCCATGGGAATTCTCTTTAAAATGCTGTCAGGCACCACTGGTACATTGCATTTACTATATATTTACTATTTCACACATAAAATGTTGCACAGAAGACCCTTGACAATTTAACAACAGTAGTAGTAACCCCAACCCCTGACAAGCTTGACTGGATAAACTCAGGTGAAGTTACATAAAATATCCTTATTCAACTGCAATTTGCAGCGCAATAAATTTAATAGGTCATATATAGTATTTTGCTACTTTGTTTTATGTATTGCCGATTAAAGAAAAAAAAAAAAAGAAAAAGATTTCGCACCCAGTTATGGCTTGCTTGTAAAAACAAAAGAGATCCCCCCACATTCGTTTTTTGCACATTTTTAAGATGTGCTGTTGCCTAGCATCTGACTTTTCTTTAGCTGCATCAGAACAGCCTTCGGACCATTCATTTTATTCCCTTGTAAAGCTGACAACTGAACAAAAGATTTGGAAGCTGACTTCGCACTTCAGCAATTTTATTGGGAGTTGTATGTCATTTATTTTGTTTAGGTAAATACCTTTCTATTTGAAATTTGCACTGACCCCAGCAAAATTTAAGTGCACATTCATAGCCTTCATGAGAAACAAATGCATATTCAGTTACTTTAAAGTTTCTTCTGTCTACTTCCTTCTACAGAATTGTCAGAATTAAGCACTTAAAAACATACAACCTAACCACAATGCTTTTTTTCTTCTTCAAAAGTCTAAGCTCCTCTTCTTTAAGACAAGCTTAGACTTTTCTTTCATCTCTTCTCATATTTCTTCTGTAGTGGCCTATCTGTTTTGGGTGTCTGGCTTGGGGGGGATCAGCTCTGGTGAGTCTGTTTAAACTCAGGTACTGGGCAACTGCCATGGTACTGTTAATCTTCCATATCTGTATTAACACACATATTCAAAGCTGCTAATGCATTTATTGTGTTTTGTTTGTTTGTTTTTACACCACAACCTCATGGATATTTTCCAGTCAGTTTATAGTGACATATTGAGTACATGTGGAATATAAAGCCAATGTGGAAGTCATTGAATTGAATTTAAATATAAACAAACAGCTATGGAACTTAGAGTTATCCAGTAGAGTTTATACTTTAAACAGCTTCACTTTTAGCTTTCCATCCATAGTTGATTCTCTCATGGATGGGCAAGAGCTTTCTTTTAATTAGTAGGAATGACTAACGGAAAGAATGAACTGAAATAATGGAGGTTGAGAGAGGGAGCAACAGCTTGAGGTAGTTGGTACACTCGGGCCATTGACCTGATGGCAAACGTTTTTATTGCCTGTCTCGATTCGAAATTACAGTCATTAAAACAATAAATATGAATTTTCTAAATATGAAGTTTCTATACTTCATTAGGTATTATGAGGTAATACATATGCTGAGTCCAGAACTATGAATCCTGCTATGTTTACAGTGGATCAACAACCTTGGCAATTCTGCCTCAATTCCGAATTCATGCATTTAACCCTGATGCTACAATTTTAAAGGTTATATAGCCCCCATCTAACATTATTATTTGATGTCCATGTATATATTGGATATTAAGCTTTATTTTTTTTTTATCACAATACCACATTTAAGGTAACTAAAGATAATTTCACAACTTTGAACGAATGAATGGCAATCACCTAAACTTTTATTTTGACACTGAAGGCATGTTGTAACGTTAACGTTGATTGATAAGAACGCAAGCGTTCGCGCACGCTTCGAAGAGTTTATATAGTCTATCGATATCTTTTTGTTTACAGTAATATTCTAGTCAAACGAAATTATTTATGTTGAATGACTTTTAAAGGAGAAAGATATTTTTGCTGCCATAAGGATAATTACCAACAGGAGTTAGAGCAGAAAGGTCTGCTAACAATTTACAAAATTGTAATGAATATTGTTTTAATTGGTAATAATTTTATTTTCCCTCGTTTCCTTTTTGGTTTGACAAAAGCCATTCCTTGATGACGCTATACTCTGGGAAGTGACGTGACAAGTTAAAAGGACATCAACACACACATCAGTGAGTATTAGCTAACGTTAACGTTATCATTTTATTAATGAATCTGTGATCTTGTGGTTTTAGATTTTGCTTGAATTTGACTTGAGCCTATTACTCAAAGTCTGGTGTAACTTAGTTACAGGAATGCAGCTTAAAAACTTTTATTCACCCAGTGCTCTGTGATGCATTGCTATTTAAAAGTTAAACAGAGCAAAATAAGAGACAATGTGTATTCAGACAATAACCAGTCAAGAAGTGAATCAGAGGATATAAATTTGACATAAAGCAGGAACGTAAAAAGTCATCAATAAGCTCAGAAAAACGCTCTTTTACTTTCAGCGCATACATAAGGAAGGACATAAGAATGTGAAAGACTGGGTGAGCATTTATCATCTTTATCATTTTGATGCAAGTTCTAGTGAAAATGTTTTCTTTAAGAGCCACAAAGGGTGAAATTTCAGCCAGCTTGTTGGACGTGATTATCTGTACTAACACGGTATATTGATATAGAGTGAATATTATAAAGGCATGTTAGTGAATAAGAATATACAGGTGCATCTCAATAAGTTGGAATGTCGTGAAAAAGTTCATTCATTCCAGAAATTCAACTCAAATTGTGAAACTCGTATATTAAATAACTCAAAGCACATAAGTAGTTCAAGTCTTTGGTTCTTTAAGCCTTACATTTAACAAAACCCTATGGATTCACTATCTTAACAAATTAGAATATGGTGACATGCCCTCGGCTAAACAACTCAAAACACAGGCAAAGGTTCCCTGAGCCTTTAAAATAGTCTCTCAGTTTGGTTCACCAGGCTACACAATCATGGGGAAGACTGCTGATCTGACAGTTGTCCAGAAGACAATCATTGACACCCTTCACTAGGAGGGTAAGCTACAAACATTCATTGCCAAAGAAGCTGGCTGTTCACAGAGTGCTGTATCCAAGCATGTTAACAAAATGTTGAGTGGAAGGAAAAAGTGTGGAAGAAAAAGATGCACAACCAACCGAGAGAAACGCAGCCTTAAAGCAAAATAAATTTAAGAATTTAAACTTCCCAAGGAATGGACTGAGGCTGGGGTCAAGGCATCAAGAGCACACCACACACAGACGTATAAAGGAATTTGACTATTCCTCTTGTTAAGCCACTCCTGAACCACAGACAACGTCAGAGGCATCTTACTTGGGCTAAGAAGAAGAAGAACTGGACTGTTGGCTAGTGGTCCAATGTTCTCTTTTCAGATGAGAGCAAGTTTTTTATTTCATTTGGAAACAAAGGTCCTAGAGTCTGGAGGAAGGGTGGAGAAGCTCAAAGCCCAAGTTGCATGAAGTCCAGTTTTAAGTTAAGTCATCACAGTCGGTGATGACTTGGAGTGCAATCTCATCTGCTGGTGTTGGTCCACCGTGTTTTTTGTAAACCAACGTCACTGCACCCATTTACCAAGACATTTTGGAGCACTCAATGCTTTCTTCTTCTGACCAGCTTTTTAAAGATTTCATTTTCCAGCAGGATTTGGCACCTGCCCACTCTGCCAAAAGTTGGTAAAATGACCATGATGTTGGTGTGCTTGACTGGCCAGCAAACTCACCAGACCTGAACCCCAATAGAGAATCTATTGTCAAGAAGAAAATAAGAAAAAGGAGACCAAAAATGCAGATGAACTGCAACTGTCAAAGAAACCTGGGCTTCCATGCCACCTCAGCACTGCCACAAACTGATCACCTCCATGCCATGCCGAATTGAGGCAGTAATTAAAGCAAAAGGAGCTCCTACCAAATACTGAGTACATATACAGTAAATGAACATGCATTACAGAAGGCCAACAATGTTTTTTTATTGGTCTAATGAAGTATTCTAATTTGTTGAGATAGTAAATTGGTGAGTTTTTGTTAAATGTGAGCCTAAATCATCACAATTAAAAGAACCAAAGACTTAAACTATATTAGTCTGAGTGCATTGAATATACTTGAGTTGAATTACATTCTAATTTGTTGAGATGCACCTGTGTTGTATTAAAACCAGGGGCCAGGAATCCACTCGCTATTAGATGACTGCGATCTTCCATCTGTGCTGGCATTAAGGTCAAGCTTCTTGTCTTCAAGTCTCATTATTGCTCTCAGTTGTTCTCCTTTACACAGAGTTAGCACATTAGTTTCGATATGACTAGACTGCAGCCTTAAATTATTAACTCACTATTTCCAGTGGTCCCTGGAAGATTGGTTCTGACAGGATTTTAAAGACTAATGCACGTGCAACCATAACCTACGTATTAAAAGCGAAAAGGAAAAAATTGTGTTTAGCAGAATAATGGCACATTCTGAACTACTCTTTAACAGCAGGAAGAGTACTTTGACCATGATGACTATTTTTCAAAACATTTCCTTCCCTGTTGAAATGGACAAGATGTACCAATAGAAGCACCTGGCTTTCTTCTAGCTTTTCCTGACCTGATATTTAGTGGATAGGCTCATGCAATGGAGCATACAAAGTTATTGTATCAAAGTATAAGCAAAGTTGTTCTTTGTCAGAGTAACAGCCTCACAAGCCCGAAGTAAATATTGCAATAACAGTTCCCAGTTGATTTTTTTCATTGTCACTGGGATATTCTGTGTTTTGATGTTGATGAGTTATGTAGGCATCGTTTCAGTTTCTTTTCAGAATTTTTTTTGTGAATAAGTCTCATAAATCATGGCAAATTTACAGTTACACACCTGGCCAAGGTTATTTTTATTCTGTCTAAAGCCTATCAGGGTGTCTTAACTATTGAAAAACAGCTTAACCTGTTAGAAGATATTTTGTGGCTTTGATTTAAGATAGAGGAGCCCTTGCTCTTAGCCCATGCATTCCAGCACCACAAGAAGTTCACAAAGTAATACTGCTCCTCTTTGAAGTGCCCCCCAAGATCAGGTCTTTGCCATCACTAACTCATTTCATGTCTAAGCAAATAACCAAATAAGCAAATAAATTTCAGGCTGTGATAGTGTTGCAATAAAATGGATTCATGGTCATCTGGATTTCTGTCCGACTCGCTATGTGGACCCTAGATTTTTTTGTCCCTCGATTGAAAGAACATCTGCCGCTTTTATGAAAACCATATTGGCTTGTGACTGCCTAGTGTCACTGGTGATTGACGAACCAGTTAAAAGCTCCTTGGTTTGAGACTTTTTTTTATGGTTTAGAGAGATTGAGATATTTTAAAGACATAAGATATGGGGCAAGCTGAGCTTAAAGTTGTCTTAATCGAAATCATCAAAGAGTAACAAAACACCAAAGAAATCGCTTAAATCTTGAATTATCCATCGTGAGTCTTTAGTAAACAGGCAGAGGCCCTACTGGGCTGGTTAACCACACACACTGAACTGGGATCAGGCGTTTAGAAGCTGCGTTGGGGAACATCTGTCAGTGCGGTGAAGCTCTCACTCACTCAGTATTTGTGGGTGGTTTGTTGTGCTATTTTGGACTGGGTGCTGCTGCTAAGGGCCAGTCTGGCAGAGAGAAGTGTGGGGAAAGCCACAGTGGCGTCTGTCTCCTGGGGCCCTCAGCTGAAGAACCCGCTAAGGACCCAAACCATTACGTTCTGATGACTGTGATGCTCTAAAAATGACTTAGGGGTCACCTCCGGACAGATTTTATGACCTATTAACAGGATACATGTGATTATTTGTGTTATCTTGCACACAAAGTATAATATTTAATTACACTTTCTCTTCATTTAATATTTACTATATTCATTTTGGTTAAAGATTTCTCTTGCATTCTTTCAGTGGCTTTGGTTTTGAAACCATTTTCCAAGTCTTAATTGTTAAAGATTTATATGCTATGGCAGGAAACAAACCAACCAGCTGGTGACTCACAATATTGTAAATTTTGATTTGCACCCAAAAAAAAAAGACTGTGCACTTACCAACTTTTAGTAAATTCTGGGAAAATTAAAGTGCTCCATGTTTCATGCCAAATCGATATATTTCCTTGTTTAAAATGGACGTCAAGAGGCAGTCTTTTTCCATAACACTATAAGCACGGAACCTTTAGCCTAAATGCGATACGTTCCCTCGGCCAATCAGGATTCGTTCTGATGCAATCCAACATAGCGACGATATGAAGCGTTTGTTTCTTCAAAATGAATGCTTTAAACTCTAATAACACTTTTGATGGTCTGGATAAGCCAGTGAGACCTAGTAAACGCCAACTGAGAATATTTCATGAACAATTTTGACAGATTGACCGCATTAGTCCCAGAGTAAAAGTTGTTCAGAATGAGGAGATCCATCATATGATATAAAGATTTAATGTTTGTGTGAATATATGTACATGTTCTAAAATTTGAGGTCATTTTCTATAGAAATAGTGTCTTTTTGAGGCAGTTTTAGCTGTTATTGCGTCACATAAAGTCCGATATCCTTGAAATTTTTAATAATTGTTAAGAGTCATGTGTCACATGTTTAAAGTTTTGAGTTTTTGTTTGTTTTATAGGCCTTAGGGTTCATGCAGCAATGGCCCACTTTTGAATGAGCCAATTATAGATAACCAAAGTTCAAAATTCAACATTAGAGTCCACAGATGATGATCGAGAAAAACCAGGGACTAGTTCGCAAAAGCAGGTTTTAACATATATGTTAATAACTAATGAACGATTTGACTGACAGCAATGGTTCTTGAGGCAAAGTTGCTCAATATGGGGAAGATCTGTCAAATTATATGCATATTGTGTGGATGTGTAAAACACCACATAATCGACCTCCGTTAACCTTGTCTAATAAGTGATGATATTTAATAGGCTGATGGCAACCATGTCTTTTGAGATATGCCAATGTCCTCATAGATCCTTATTGGACATTGGAAAACCAAAAATTGCATACCAAATTTCAAATTAATCGGACTAACAGTTTCCTAGAAACAGTTTTTCCAGTCTTACAGCACCACCCAGTGGCAGATCTGCACTGTTTGTTTAGATTTGACCAAAGTTCTTCATAATACACATATGTGCCGAGTTTCGTTCCGGAGTTATAGCCTTTGTCATAAAATAGGTCCTCAACTTTTGAACGTTTTCAATTGCGAAAGTGAGTGGAAATTTTTACTTTTTAAAAATAATTATTAGCTGATATTCACTGTCTCTATGAAAAATTTCAGCAGATTCGAAATGCGTCGAATTTGTGAAAAAAACAGTGCGTTGTAGACCCAATTTCGCAGTGACTGTTTTTGATTTCCATGGATCCAAGGATTCCAACGATCACAGTTTTTCAGTCTACGACAAGTGGTTAAGGAGTTATTAGCACTAACGTGTGTTTGATCGCTGTAGCGCCCCCTATGGTTCGATTGAGCTGGTTCTCACGACAGAATTACCTTGCTTGGTTGTTTGTTTTCTTTTGTTGTTAAGTAATAATCCATCCAGCAATGTAGGAAACCCAAGTGTGTACGTCGTTTGAACCGTTTTTGCCACTGCTGTCATGCTTGCCAGAGTTTCATTGGTATAATGTAAATGCACAAATGCTGCTTGTTAAAATCCCAAAGAAGGAGAACATCATGCCATGTATCCACTTAAATAGCCTACTCAGAATCACCCAGCGGTTCGGTGGTCAAGAGAAGTACTGATTGTTTTTAAATGTCTCACATTAATATGGATTAGCTCTTTATGGCTTTGATCAGTTTACCATAGATTGCACTGACCATGATTAGCAAGTGTTCGCTAATGCTGTATTTTCTTGAATACAGTCCGGCCCATTCCTTGCTCTGTAAGCTCAAGTGCAAGGAGCTGTATGATTTAAAGGAGAGCATGTAGCTTTTTATGAAATATTTTGACATTTTGTAAGGATTTATTGAGTCTGATATGTAAGGGCAATGCCCGAGCATCTCCTTGTGGGTAATACAAAGTGCCAGTTGGCCTCTATTGGAACATTATTGGGATTAATTTCAAAGTAGCCCAGTTGGTTTTCATTTAGAAAATATGCAGTTTGATGTTTATCCTAAAGATTTTTTTTAAGTATCGCTTAGTCTAGTTAGTATCTAATTCTGCTTGAGCAGTTTGAAGCTGACCCATGTTCGAGTCCAATTTGTTGTTGAGATGAATTTATGATATTGAACAATCTGGTGTGTTTATTTTGACTTGTGTTCTCTTAAAGGGGTTGCTTCGCAGGGGACAGTCATTATTACAATCAATTCAACATCTTCACAGTCAACAAAATGACCTCCACATAATACCTTCACAATCTAATATCACCATTTTAACTGATTGATAGGTCCAATAATGTCACTGTCTTTACAAGTGGTACTAGTTTGCATTAAATTCTGTGACGTTTCAAATGATTCCAGTAAAGTAATTTTGCTCCAGTCTTTACTTGGCATGTCAATAATGTTCTTTTTCTTTATTAGTTGCCTAGTGTGTGACAAATTTGAGTCAAAAGCTGTCTAAAACCCTTAATTTCCAGCCTGACATTAGAAACCCACAATAATATTCATTCTCGTAATCCAAAAGCCTCAGTCACAGGTTAGTGCTTGTTTCTCCTGAGTCCACGTGACCCTTTTTGCTTGTATTAGTGAGTGCCGTCTCTCTCAGTTCTTGGAGCATTGTGTTACATCGGGACGCTTGCCCTCGCTCATAAAAGCATGGAGTCATTTAGTTTGAAGCATTCCCCAGATCACTTCCAAAAGGCTTAAATATCATCATGAGGCAGGCCTGGCTCTGCATCTACCGTACCTTTATTATCCGTTGCTTTAATGGCTTCTGTGGGAGTGAAGTCATCTACTTGCATCTTACATCTGAATGTTATGCAAAGGTCCTCTGATCTCATTTCCTCTGTTAAAGGCAATGGCTCATCAATGAAAAGATGCAGTCAAGATTCAAAAATGTGGGTCTGCAAATATAATCCAGACTGACATGTCTTGAAAATTATGCACGGTTGAGTGTGACCCAAATGATTTTGACAAACACACATTATTTGGGTTGTTTTTCTGAACTGAGTTATATTTGTCAGTTTTGGCAGCTCTGTTATCCGCCGTCCAAGAAGATGAAGGTGCGTGGAATCACATTTTTCGTGGAATAGCTTGTTTTTGTCTGCTAACTGATTTATTTTTTATGTTATACTGGATATGACATTCCTGTTACTTTTGACACTAAATCATTTTTAGATTGTACCAAAAGCCTTTTAGATAAATCCTTGTTATGTCACATTAATGTCTCTTCGAATGCTTATGGTATTTTATCTGTTGCCAGGGATTGCTTTGGATGGATTTCTGGAGTGGAGAAATTATGGATCTCGTATGCTGTGAGTGTGTCATTAAAACAACATTGTTTCTGAGGAAAAATGTACTTTGGGTGGCGCATTATTCATTATATTATTATTGGCTTTATTCAAACAGTTCCTGAAAGAAAATCTCTATTCATCAAGTTAATCAGGAGTGCCTGCACTATAATTTTACTCCGTATTTTCTGGACAGTTCTAAGCGGTGTTTATTCCAAGTTGTTTTGCGCTTCAGCCGGTTCTGAACTGACGCAGAGGTGAACAAACCACAGGATTGGCCGAACACTTGTCAAGCTGTCAGGCGTGAGCAGTGCAGTCTGGCTCGGTCTGGGTTCCTGCATTTTCAAACTCGCTAGATTCTTAATACATGGCAGCCGCTCTTCCGCCACGTGGCAAGTGCCATAAAGAGCAGCTTTCTTTTAGTTTGAGGTATATAGTGTTGAGATTCAGCTCATGCCGAATCTCTTTCCCCTGTGCCAGACTCCAGCCTGAGGTGAACCTCAGTGCACAAGTACACCGCTCAGCAAACCAGGTAAGACCACCCTTGAGAATTACACTGTCTGGGCCAAATCACATTTTTTTGGGGTATATGCTGCATTTAGAGCTATATTTTGTCTGTGTAATTGAGGGTTAAATGGATAGTTTGCTCTAAAAGTGAAAATGCAGTTAATATTTACTCACCTTCATGTTGTTCAAAATGTATTTCTTTTGTGGAACACAGTGAGTTTTCAGAGAATATCCTGACTACCCTTTTCCATACACTGAGAATGAGAAATGAGTCTGCCAAGTTTACAGAAATGCTTCTGAACATCATCTGAAGCCATACTATATATATATATATATATATATATTTATATATATATATATTTTATTTTTTTTGCTAAGGATCTGATTGAAACTTGAATCATTGATTACTTAAAATGTTCACATCCGTCCTAACTTCTTCTTGGTGGACAGATAAGAGAAAAAGTGATGTCTGATTCGTGGACAATCCTTTGAGACATTTTCAATGATGCAGTACTCCAAATCGATCTGAATGACTCATTTACAAATTGGACTCTTGGAGGGAAAAGTTATCAAAGAATAATGACTTAAATGTTTTAAGTTTCTTCCAAATTATATTGCTTTGGTAGACTTAAAACAAAAAGATTATTAATATGCATCAAGTAAAATTAAAGTATTATTCACAAGCCATAGGGGTTTGGTGAGTAAATTATGACAAATTGTCATTTTCGAGTGCACTATTTCTTTCCTGTGTCTGATTTTGTGGCAGCGAACCCTCAGACACCAGTGGACACAGATGATAAATTACATGCTTGCTCAAGAGACCTTTAAATATCAAATGCACATCAGTTGGGAATATAATGCCTATAATTTACAGACACGGTCAACCCATGTTCAGTTTTACAGCAATTTACATATGTGGCTTGTGGTCTTGATTTAGATGAAAAATATATTGTACATCCTATTTGCCTGTCACAGTCAGCAGAAAAAGATTCTTGTTGTCCTTTTTTTGTAAGGATTGTTAAACATACTAAGCTTCCGCTCATGTATTCATGCCATTGTCTGCCATTCAGGGTTCACACACCCTCCCACAGTCCCTCCTGACCAGACCGAGGCATCAGATTGTAAGGAGAGAGTACAGACCAGGTGCAAACAAAATGTGAAATACTTTGAGTGGGTGGAACTGCAGGCCATGGAGGAGAAGGTTTACCTCTTTACATTTTTATAGGCCCTGAGATTTACAGTTTCCCTCTAAGGGACTGAGATTCTCACCCCACAGCATGGGATTCCTCCCTGAAAGATTATGCTGACACACAAACAGGCTGCCAAAGATCATGATCTGGATGCATGCTAGTTTATAACCAGTCACCATTTATGTATATAACCCTTCACTTTTGCCGCTGCTTTGCATCATGGTTTGAATTAACGTCTAATGGCCTTGATGCTTATCTGAGGAATTTGCCCCAAAAGTAATAAAGCACTTTTTTTGTGTGTGTGTCTACAGTAGCTTTACTTTTGCAATATTTGGAGTTAGTTTAACTTGTGTTGATGAAAGTGCTCAAGCAAGTGCCTTCTTGGAGAAAGTTCCTGTTCTTCAGTGTTTCTTAAAAAGGGGAATTCCTTTTATCCCTTACATTTGGTAGATTTTTCTATTTATTTATTTTGGCTTATGAGAATAACCAGTTTCCATAGAGTTTAGTTTGTTTGTTTCTTTCTGTATAAGTAATAATCTGTAAGCAAAATATATCCTACTCTGATACCTCAAACTACTTTGGATCCACGCACTGTTTTTAAGCAGTGTTCCCAACCAGGAAGTCAGTACTTGTTGTTCCTTAAGTTCTTATTAGGAAAATTGCACACAGCTTTCTCACTTCTTTTTAATGTCTGCCAGTGCAAACTATTTGTTGAAGTCATCCCTGTCTGAAGCAATGTTTCTGATGGGGCCCAGACCAGAGGAAATGCCAGGCGTTCCCAGATAAGCTAGCTTTCCTTCATTCTGGAATAAAGTACACTGCAGACCGACCACATTCTCCCAGGGATCAAATAAAAACCCACCAAGAGAAGCTCTCTCTGCCGCCATTCAGAAATTTTCAGACTCTAGAATAGTATTTGAGCCATTTTTCAGCAAAATCCACATGCTTTTCAGTGGCTGTTCTTATAAAAGCAGCCGTTTTATGGCCAAGCAAGACACTTCGATAGTGCACTTGGAATTTTGAGGATCATGCTAAATATGAATGCAGTTAAATAGGGATTTTATTTAAACTTGGTATTAAATCAATAAGCAAATTGATTACAGTTAGGATATTTGCACGCTATTAAAGGTTAAGGTAGATAATGCAATAAAACCTTTTAATTTTGCTATAACCCCCACACATGCACACACACAAACTGATTTGAATTACACTGGACTTAATGCAATATACATTTCATTGTGCAATATCATTTTTCTTCCAAATGCACAATACCCTGACAGCCGACTGTGAATTTCCACCTTGAATATATTAATCAACGTGCAATAACTTTTTGCAATTGCTGTGCAATTCCACTGTAAATA
This sequence comes from Enteromius paludinosus, assembly GCA_032361165.1. Lineage (NCBI taxonomy): Eukaryota > Metazoa > Chordata > Actinopteri > Cypriniformes > Cyprinidae > Enteromius > Enteromius paludinosus. Next base: position 11,991,058 of record JAUMHQ010000083.1, read on the forward strand.
TTTATCATTCTACATCAGAACTACATCCCCTATCTGCATTTTTTTACTGTTACCTATAGTTATCTTACTGTAACTTTATTTATTGTTATTGCATTGTAAATATACTTCTTACATGTTTGCACTGAGTAGGGAGATGCTCTTAATCTTATAATGTACATCGTATATATGTGTACAGTGACAGTAATGACATTCTATTCTATTCTAAAGACAGGAAAAATCTTGACCAGGAGACTAATGGGACAGCAGACAGCAAAACCATTTACAATTCTGATGCAAAATGGCACTGGTGTAGATTTATTTGGCCCAAGCAATTGTGTTCTGATGTACAGTAAATGGGCTTTCCGCATATTATATGCTGTCCTGGAGATATTTGTGACATTTAAGTTCGTAATGCATTCTTTGTCGTTTATGTAAGCTGCAGTAATGTCTCCACAGGGAGCTGCTGAGCAAAATATGTTTGCATTAATATATTACTGTGTTGGTTAATGGACAACACTAGGTTCTTCGCTCTCTGCTTTATAAAAAAAACCCCAAATAAACACGAGGGCTGTACAGCAAATAGAGTGTTGTCCTGGTTTTAGTAAAACATTGAGCTGTTTAAGGATAAAATGTTAGCCTGGCATGAATTTGGATTATGGGTTATTTAAATGAGGATCTAAATATTTCCATACTAGTCTTTCACTATGTTTATCATTATTCAGATTTTTTTTTTTGATAGATAGATAGCCTGAATCTATTAACCAGTGGGAAGAGTGAGAAACCTGGATGGTGAAAAGCAGCGGAGAGGCCATGGAAGGTGAAACCACATTAAAAATGTCTGATGTATCACCTATTCTTCCAGTTTACACTGTCAAAATATGATACACCAGGTACAATAAGATGCTGGATTACATCATTGAGTTGCAGTGTATTACAGTCTTCTTTTGTGTTTGGTAAAAATTTAGCTGGAGTTCACGGAGCGTTTATAGTCTTGTGTGTTGCAACTATGGTAATGCCAAACTACCCTCTTGCCGTGTGGTTACTACCAGAGAGCGCAGCCGAAAGTGTCCATTCAGCAGGGTTGTACGGCGGGTCAGCGAGAAGCATGACGGAAGCTTCACTAAATAAAGGGGAAATTTGTGGCCGATGTGAGATCCTCCTGCTTAAATCAGCTAGTTATGTGGAATCGTAAGGGCTATAATCGTGGTCACCTAAATACGACCTTTAGGTTAAGGAATGGAACGGTTTAGCCTCGCTTCATGGCAAAGAGAGTAAAAAATAGCATGGTGAAGAACAAGATGAAATAATGTTTGGCTGTAATCAACCCATGTTTGACTCAAAAATATTTTGCTCCAAGTATTTATTTTCTATAGTTACAACAGTGGTGCTAATCACTGGTTGAGAAACCCAACCATTTGAATTTAGAATATGCTATTATTTCCAAAATAAACCAGTGAAAATCCGTAATGCCTCAAACATATGGGATGTTTTGGATGAACATGGCTTTTTGAAACTTGCACAACAACATGCTATGCGAACCAAATAATAAAGAAAAGAAAGAAAGAAATACCTAGTTGTACAATGTTTTGCTTTATTTAGATTTTACATGAAACATATTTGAAATAGAAAAGTTAAAATAATAATTGTTAATGCACATTTACATGTAA
>JAUMHQ010000083.1:12002544-12021454 GCA_032361165.1 Enteromius paludinosus
TCTAAAATATATGAAAGTCTAATGTTTGTCAGTACATTACAGAAAATAATGAACTTTATCACAATATGCAAATTTTTAAAAGGACCTCTATATATAAAAAAAACATTTAAAAACAATTCAGTAGAAACTAAAACCTCAGCCTTACAGTATTACTGTTTTTACTGCCTTGAAAAACAACCTCAAGATTTATATATAACCAGACAGTACCTCAGACATTTAGAATTTACAGCTTCTATTCATATAGCAACAATGTCATTTTTATTGCACTTATATTCAAGCCGTAAATATGAATGGGAGGCCTGACCACCAAGAATGCCCTGAAAGATATGGAACACAACCAAAAGAGACTAAACCTTCAGTAAGCAGATAATCTCGATGACGTATATCATGTCGGTGGTCCTTCTTTTTGTCTGCTCCTTCCCAGTTGTGTTATCCGTTGGAAATGTGGACAACTGATACAAAGGCCAACTTTGCAGTCTTGTGCCCAGATTGTCTCCGGATCTCCACAGTAACCCCGATATCTTCTCTGATCCCTGGCCAACATGATATGAATGTGTTTACAGACCCACACCTGTCAGACGAGCACTAAATCACCCAGTAAACCCAGAAAGCCACACTGTGGGTCAGGCAGGTTCATGCTTTCCCCCACAGGCGAGTGAGGAACCAGAAGATTAACCCTGAGGAGAGGCGCTGCTGCAACATTCCACACTTCTGCTGAAGAACGTGGGTTTGTCTCAGCCTTTAACTTGGAACTAACATTGACCCCAGTCTACCATATCTATTTTTAGTGTCTTTTTAGGGCATTTAGGCAGTGTTTCTGTTTGATTTCAAGCACATGCTGGGGCCTAGGATGCCCTTTATGAACTTTTTGTTTTATAATTGCTTTGACCTTTTTTGTGTCTTTTTTTAGACATGCTGTTGCACAACCAAAAAATCTCACGAGACCCAAACATGCGGTAATAAAAAGCAGCCGAAGTCAAGGAACATCAGTTTTACGACTTCTATCGTCTGTTTATTATTCTGAAGTATGTACCAAAATAATCGCTATACTGTACGTAAAAATAGCATTTTGTATTGTGTAACTAAGTAAAAATGTTTACAGTCAAGCCTCACTAATTGTACAAAAACAACAACACAAAGATACAAACAATGAAGAACAGAACATCCTCACGTCAGTGTGCAAACTGTTTATACAGATGGAAATGCCTCAGATGGCACTCCATGATAAATTATTTAAATAGCATTTATCTACACACACACAATTGAAACAAACAGAGACAACAATAAAGCAATAATTTATCAACTTAAAAAAAAGTACTGGACATTTGAAGCACTGGCAAAAGTTACTCTATTTTCCATTGGGATGTGGGGCTGGCTGTTTGTTCTATTTACTATTTACAACTTGTGCTACAGTAGGAATAAAGCAACCAATTCGTTTTCTTGAAGCAAGGAAAAAGTACTTAAAAGCTTTTGCTAGATCAAATTACAAAACAGCAATGAGGTAATATTTGTACATTTAAAGTCTTCCTTTATCTCTCTCTCTACAGAAAAAGGCAAACGGGTCAGAAAACGATCTCCTTTGAAAGAAAAGGATGAACCTTTCTAGACCGGAAAAGGTATGGATGAGTAGTTTTAGACAGGACATCGGTTATGAGAGTTTATTTTTCTTGTAAATGTCGGAGTAGTTGTTTTAGTGAGGGCAGTCTTCAGAAATTCCCTCGCTTGTGCTTTTTGAAGCAAAATCACAGCACAGTCTTGCCAAACTCAAAAGGTGTTTTGTAAGTGCTACATAAATATATATATAAAAACGGCCTAAAACATTAAACTTCCCTTAGAAATTAGCATCTTAAATAAAACCTCACACTAGAGTACTTGGTAATCTAGTATCCAGATGTGGCGAGTCTTTAAACCTTGGTCTGTCCAATTCCTCTTCATACAACCTTTCATTTTGCCATTTCTAATGAATATGTTAAAATGGTTTAACCATCTAGCCCTGAGAAAACTATGCCCGCTAAACCATAAGTTATCTCCCCCCAGACCTTAAAGGATGTTCATGATACTTAAGATGTGTCTTTGCTAAGCGGAAAAAAACTAAAATTTACATACACATCAATAAATGACAGATTTGTCCTCTAAAATCACCTGCTTGGAATACAAAAATAGTATTCTTTTACTTATCCAATGTATTTAAACCATTTGTTGGTTGCTTCAATAACGCTTTGTTTCTAGTCAAGAAAACAGTTTAAAGTTTTGATTAAAATACTGAATGTTATAAAAACAATGCGCTCTCTCTAATGGAGCCATCATTTGGACAGCTTTTCAAAAAGAGGAAATGAAAACATTTGAGAGAGTAAAGGTTTTGAAGTGCATAGCTGTTTGCTGGGAGCTCTTCCCACACAGAGCCGAATGAGGTTTTTCAGAGAGAGCTCGCGGTCTTCCCAATTAAGCAAAGCGAGGGAGACTTTTCTTCTGCTCTACCTGCTAATGGTGGAGGAGTCCAGATTCTGAATGAGAAGCCACTTGGTTTCTATCCCAACCCGTGACATTTACATTGAAATTGACTACCTGCTTTCTCACTCCACCAGTGTGTGAGCGGCAGCAGAAAAAGTAGCGTCAAATCTGTCCCTGGACTTTGCCTGGAATACATATTTATATGGAAAGGTGCATTCTTTGATGAGCTTCCTGCCTGTGCAATTACGCATCTGCAAGGGAACAGAAAGAAAGGAATTGTTATTGAGAGAGAAAACTTTTATGTGGGTGCCTGTGCGATGTGTGGCCGCTCACCTCTGCATTCATATTTGAGGTCTGAGAAGTACACCATCTCTTGTGAGAAAACAAAGAGACCCAGTCTTCCACCTGCGTATGTTTTGTCATAAATTCTTCCAGAATCTGCCATGATCTTCTTGCCTTCATACATGACCACTCTGAAATGCATATCAATTGGATTAATAAAATACAAATAAATAAAAGTTAATTCTAGAATTTTAATGATCTTTTTTGGTAATACCTTATGTGTCCAGTTCTTGGTCTATGAGTCAAATGCCATCTGTAAGCAGTGAAGTCTTTCCATCCCACATTCTTAGGGTCATGCCACAGAGTGCGCACCTAAATTGGATCAAGTACAGAAATGTTGGCATTTGTATGATGGGTTTCAAACCTGATTTATTGACCGTGACCTTTGTGAAACGTACCTGTCCTGGAGTGTCTCCTGTGTGCCACAGAGCATTTCTCAGATGCTCGCCTGGCCCTGTGGTGGAGTTCACCACTTTGATTGACAGCCCTGAGTAACCCTGTGCCTTAGTAGGTGTGCTGGACCAGTAGGTCTGTGTGATCTGCTTCCACATGACCACGTAAAAGCGAGAGCTGGACTGGTATCCGAAAACGAAGCCGGCATAGTCATCATCCCTCTCGGTGTTGATGAAGAAAGTTCCACTGAAGTCGACTGAATTGAACTCATCAAAACCTTTAAAAGGAAGTAAGAATTGTTTCTAATTATTTGTCATTTTACATTTCGTTGGCTATGTGTGCAAGGTATTTATATACATTCTTGTTTAGGTGAACTTTTAGAAAAACTGAACTCACCAACAGCAATGCCAGGGTCACAGTTGACTGTCTGAACCAGTTCTTTTCCTTGGTGACGAACCACCCAGTTGGGGTCGATCTGAGAAGTGCCCTTGGGATCCAGAGGAACCATCTGGAATTTGCGGAAGTCTGTTTCACTGATGTCAAAGTTCTCAGGACAGACATCATAGATATCCAGGACATTGTCTTGGTCAAAGTCATCTTTACAGGCGTCACCACGTCCATCGCCTACAAAAGGAAAATTTTTAACCAGTAAATATAAACGTCTACATTAATGAATACATTAGATATGAATATTCAGATGTTAAACTGACCATCAGAATCAAGTTGATCTTTATTGGGAACCAATCTGCAGTTGTCTTTGTCATCAGGGATGCCGTCATTATCATCGTCGTAGTCGCAAGCATCTCCTTTACCATCCTTGTCGTGATCAGCCTGGTTAGCATTGGGGATGTACGGGCAGTTGTCCAGGTTGTTTTGGTGACCGTCCTCATCGATATCCTGGTTGCTGTCACATTTGTCTCCGACGCGGTCAGAATCTGAGTCGAGCTGTCGGAGGGAAAGTGTCAAATCATTAAATACAGAAGTCTCTTTGAAGCACTTAATTTCCCACCAGTATGTTTTTTTTTTTCTAAAAGACACAAACTTCTGTGTTAGTTGGTCTATCTGTGAAGGCTTTTTTAGAAAGCAATCTCATGTTCCTAAAGCTTGGCACTACCACAATCGCATTTCAGCGTCTAATGAGGAAAGGAGGGGTGCATTCCTTCTCTTCAGTTAACCATGGCACAGGTGTGATCCACAGGGATTGAGTGCCGACAGGGCATGCATAAACCCACCGGCAAATCTCTCGCTCCTCACTAATAACCATTCTTTACCTCTGCATATCCTTTGGGTTAACTGAACACAAGTGAGTGTCCCTGAAAAGCCTCCCAGTGCTTTATTGTGTGGCTTTGGATTCAAGGAGAAGAGATTTACTCCTCCCATACATAGCTTAGTAAAGACTGCGACTACCCTCTGGGTGTTTTTTTTTGCAGTGGCTCTGGAGCTGAACTGAACAGCTCATAGAGCTCTGTGGATTATATAATGGTTTTAACACCTGCGGCATTCACTTACTCACTTACACACATGTACATACCTGGTCTGGGTTGTGTTCCAGAGGGCAGTTGTCACACTGGTCTCCAACTCCATCCAGATCAGTGTCTTTCTGGTCGACGTTGTATAGATATGGGCAGTTGTCATTTTCATTCAAAATACCTGTCAAACAGAATAAAACAATGGTGAAAACTGATTGAAAACACAGTAAAGACTCACATAAACTGATTTTCACGCAACATGTTAAGAAATACAACTGAAATAAAGAATAAACAAAGGAACGAAACATTTAAAAAATGGCTGTTTTCTCTCCAGAATGTCCATGTATGGATAAACAACATTTTCGTACCATCTCCATCAATGTCCACAGCGCAGGCGTCACCTTCACCATTGTTGTCAGTGTCGGTCTGGTCTGGGTTGCTGTTGTATGGACAGTTATCGCAGCGATCTCCCACGTCATCGCGGTCATAGTCGTACTGTCTTGGGTTGAAGATGAGTGGGCAGTTGTCCTATTTTAAAAAAAGACTGCAGTTCAGATGGAGAAACATATGGCAAATAACAGTCAAGCGATTCTCCACAGGGCACGCTCACACGAAGGTTATTACTTTTAGATGTTAGGCTTGTAATTTGGCTGCGGCGGTGTAGGTCTATTTAGAGGAGCGCAACGATAAATGTGAGCCTTATTTTAGGAATTGGACCAAGGATAATATTGGATTAGCAAGATACACTGCAGGTCTTTCAGAAAGGTACTTCTTTGGTGGAATTTGAGGTTTGTCTCCAAGAGAAACTGAATTTACTTTACACAGCACTTTTTTCCCCACACCTCAGCCTGTAAGCTATGTCAAATTTGGGCGGCTTCTCTTTCTTCATTCATACGCGTTGCGAAATGTACAAAAAGTCAATTGACAGGAATGAGCACCTGTGGAATATACTGTATAGAGAGTCATATAACTGTATTTTACCCTGTCATCAGGAATGCCGTCGTCATCATCGTCATTATCACAAGCATCACCCACTCCATCCTTGTCATAGTCCTCTTGCCCAGAGTTGGGAAGATTGGGGCAGTTGTCCTTAATATAAAAAAAGAGTAGTAGTGAATATAAATAGTAGCCACAATGATTTGCATTTTGATAACAAATAAAACCAATATGTGCCAACCTTCTTGCAGTGATAGGTTGCATTCTCAACACACACAAGATCAGCATTAGGCCAGCCATCAAGATCAGTGTCCTCTCCACAGATGTGTCCATTTCCAGCAAAGCCAGGTTTGCACTCACAGCGGTACATAGGGTCTGAGAAATGGCCCAGGTAGTTGCAGCGAGCGTTCTTATTGCAGGCGTGGCTTCCATCGAGGCAGGGATTGCGAGGCGTGCACACCTTCAGAAAAAGATCGGTGTGCATTAGTTCATTAACACATGCTATGTTGGTAATCCATAATCTTTCATTTTTTTCTCATTTACCTGTTTCTTGGAAGCAGCATCCTCCACTCCTCGGCCAAATGGCTGTGGGCCTGTGTAGCGTGAGGGGCAAGGCAGGCAGTTGTAGCCTGGCACTGTGTTCTCACACCTGTGGACTCCATTAAATTCAAAGCAGGCATCAGGGACCTCCTTACACTGTAACAAAGAGAAAAAGACAATCGGGATGAGATTTTTGCAGCCCACTGCATTCAGTATCAATCGGCACATCCCTAAAAAGCAATGTACTGCACCTCATTGATATCTTTGCAGTTGATTCCATTGCCAGTGTATCCTGTAGGACATTTTCCACATTTCCAAGAGCCGTCTGGGAAGCTTGTACACTGGGCTCCTTCAAAGCACGGATTTGAAAGGCATCCATCTGTGAAAAAGGAAAACAAGTGTGATTTACCTCTGAAACAGACTAGTACCATCTAAAGTTTTGATTGACACTAGAACTCACCAATTGGACAGGCTTGTTTGTTGCACATCTGGCTGGCCTTTGCGTCTCCCACACATTCTTTGCCGCCATGCATGGGCACTGGATTATTGCAAATACGTTTACGGTTTTGGACTCCCCCGCCACAGGTGAGAGAGCACGTATCCCAGGGTGACCACGGTCCCCAGCCTCCATTGACTAAGAAAAAATATGCAACAAAATGTGGACAACTGCAAAAAAACAAAAAATGGACATCGTGCTTAGGGTGATCACTTACTCGGACATGGTGATTTATCACAACTCTCGGTTTGCCGACCCTCGCCCTGGCAATCTTTGCCTTCCATTTGAGGTGTTGGGGAGTTGCAGAGACGGATGCGTGTGATAAAGCCAGCACCACAAGTGACCGAGCAAGAAGACCAGGGTGACCAGTGACTCCAGCTGCCATCCTGCTTAACTGTTAAATACAATGCAAGTTATTACTTTAGTCCTCTACTGTGAAGAAAAACCTTAGGTACTTTTTGGCCACTGGGCACCACTCACAGCGCTTGTCACACTCCTGAAGGTAGCAGTCTCTCGTCTGCACCGACGTGCCCTCGCAGTTGTTATTGATGCGGTCGCAGGAGCGGCCGCGCTGCTGAATGCCCCTTCCACAGGACACAGAACAATGGGTCCATTCAGACCAGGGGGACCAGCCATCCTCGGCGGAGTCGCTCGCTGTCGAGAGAGCAAAATGAGACAATAGCAGAGCTATTCCTTCTTTCTAAAGCAGCAAAATGGAGAAAAGCTTTTAATACTGGGTCTTAATGGACTCAATTTAGCCTGGGCAGCTCGAGACAGAGCACTCCAGGGAACCCTGGCATGAACCAAGCAGTTGGAATGCCGGGGAAATGTCAGTGTATTTAATGCACAGGGATACCTTTCTCCAAATGTGGAAATGGTATTTGCAAACACCCCTGATTATGCCGTAAGTTCAAACATATGAGGCTGATATTAATTGAAATCCTTGTTATGCACGATGAGCCCTCAAGACGTGAGGAGCCTGCTCTTTCTTTTTTGAGTCCCTGCCAAACAGCACCAATTTTCCACCTCTCTTTAACTAATTTAGACTATTACGCCCATTTAGTAATTCAGTGATGCACAACGCTCTAGTGTTCCTTTCATTAGTTAAACTTCAGTTGGAGTCTATTGTGTGATGTGGGAATGACTGTGGATGTTTGGGTAGCAACAGTGCGTTCGATACAAAAGCTTTTAAAAGTCAAATTGTTGCCTGGTTAACAATAAAGTACATTCAAGTTCACAAGAAAGTTTTTTTTTCTTCTTGCTTGTACATCTACTCTGTGGATGAGCCTAAGCCCACCAAGGCTGTTTTATTTGTAAAAAAAAAAAAAAAAAAAAGAGTAATATTGTAAAATACTGATAAAACGCTCTTTTAAATAGGACTTACGGGTTCCACATCGAGGGCAGCACTCCCCATCAGGCACTGTGGCGTTTGCACATGGGATTATGGGGCATGAAATCTTGCGGCATACCGTTGCAGAGTTCTGCGGTAAACACAATGACCCTCATTAATCAGTTGTTAAAGGTTAGAAAAAAAACATAGCCTCTTGCTGTATTGTAACACCACACTCAACGTTATAATTTTTATTTAAGTCATTTCAAGCTTGAGAGATTATATAAGGTCATATACAAGTCTGTATAATTATGTATTGATATAAAGTGGCACTTCAGAGAGAACAGTCTAAAGGCATGTATACCTAAATTTTGTTTATAAGGCTCACTTTAGTTTAGACTGTATTTTCTTTAGCTACCTCCATTTCACATTTTTAATTACAGGCTAGGAGGTGAAGGGATATGGATACACCTGGCTTAAGTCTGCCACAATGGACAAGACTAAGACCAATACTGTGTATCATAGCACCTGCTTGACATGGCTCCCGTCTTGCTAACACACAAATTAGTGACTTAATGACAGAGCAGTCAGCTTTCTGAGTCAAACAGGACATGTCTACAGGTTATCGGGTTCTTACCTGGCAAGTGCACTCTGTGCAATCGTCCACTGTCCATTCTTCCTTGTTTTTGTGCACAATTCCATTGTGAAGACAGACACCAGCACGAATGCCCATGCGACTCATGAGCATGCTATTATCGTCTGTCTACAAAACAGAACAAAAAATGAGTTACTATTATGTGGATGGGATGTTTTCATCTACAGGACATGTCCACTACACAGTATATTCACATGCACCAACGTTTTGCTTACCACTTTGCGAAGTTCATTGGACAACTCTTGCACCACCACACCAAGACCTTTCAGTTCCTTGAACATGGCAGCCAGGTCCTCACATGAAAAGCCACAAATCATCTGCAGATCTACACAGGAGAAATATATACGGTTTGCAATGGTTAAATCTAAATTTGCATTCTCAACTTACGTATATTTTATTTGTATGGCTTACTGGAAAGCAAGGATTACCTTTTGTTTTGTGGCCAGTGTAATCAGTCCTGATTGCAGGTCTGGATCCATTTATGGGATTGTCAAGGGTGATGATATCAGTTATAATTGCTGCAAGAGGAAAGGGCATTCAGATGGCTTAAAGTTCATTATAAATATTGATTGAGCCAATGGAAAAGTTGAATAAAAAGATGATTTATAAAAAGAGCTCATGACAGTGAATGCATCTTAAAGTCTTTATCTTGTTATTGCTCATTCGCTGGCACAGAAGTGATGCTCTTTTTATTTATGTAATTTAAAACACAATACACAATAAAATACTTGTATGTTCTTATATACATGCATACATATATTATAAATTTGTCCACCAAATCAAAGTCAGTGTGGCATAATCAAGATACAAGCAGCAGTTTTCTAATGGATTCATATGCATGTGTTCTGCATTTAAAAAAAACTCACTGTTTTGGCATCCTTTATTCCTCAGAATTGCCTCCAGTGTGGTACCAAACACAAAGCGCACGTTTTGCAACACCCCCTAAAAAAATCGACAAGTAATTACTTAATGTTTTTGGCATGCAACAGGATGCACAGACAGCGAACCGCGCACTCACCATGAACCTGTCTTTCACTGCGCCCTTGCCGATCCTCAGCCTCGCCACACCTGGGGTCTCCTGAGTGAGGATAGTCTGGATAGAAGCATCGAGCTCCGCTGTATTCACCTCCTCGCATCCCACATAGAACTGAACCCTGTCCTCCTGCACGAAAAGCGTGATGTTTTTCCAGTGTCCCACAGCCAAATCCGCCTCCTCGATGGACACGACCTGTTGTTTGTCTTCAGTGGAAAAAACAATGTCCAGAGTATTGGCTTTCCCGTTGGAAATGATTTCGAAGACTGGTCCGGAGCCATCTTTCTTCTCCACGGTCAGAAGGCTTCCTCTCGTGTGTTTGAACTGCTTGAAGTTGAGCAGAAGCAGAAATCCTCTCTCGGCGTGGATGGAATCGATCAGGTCCCTGAAGGCGCTCTCGGGGACCGGGGGGATCAGGTCGGGGTTCAGGATCTTGTAGGCGGGGCTGTACGGATCGTCGCCTTTCACCAGAGTCACCCCGTGGTTTTTTCTCGGCACTTGGACGAGCTCAAACAGATCGTAAACGCTGTTGTCGTCTCGACTTTCTACCAGGAATTCAGAAGTTAAAGAAATCTCGTTATAATAATAATACGTGATATTAACGGACAGTTTTGATTAATTCCACGGCTCGCTCTAGAATACTTGATTCTGATTGGTCAGTTGAGTGGTCAGTTTGTTTGACCACTCAAACGATAGCTATAATCTGTTTATAAATTAATAAATACATTTTTTTATTTATTTATTTTTTCCATAAATGTGACCCTGGACCACAAAAGCAGGTATAAGAGGTAATTTATTTAAATTGTTATCTTAATTTGTATCCTATTAAGCTTTCCATCGATGTAGCCTATGGTTTGGTAGGATAGGACAGTATTTAGCCGAAATGCAACAACAAAAAAATTGAATAGTGAGAAAAGTTTTGATAGACCTATATTTACGGTACAAAGTTTATTAATCTTATATCCAAATTAAGTTGCTGTGTAATAATGCACACACAGTAATGCAAAATGAACTCATTCATAAACCCCTCCACACTTAATTTTGCGAGACATACCAACTGACTCGTAAATATTCCTGTAATATTTAACAGCTAGTTATTCTCACACCACAACAGCATTCACTCAAAAACGCTAAACGCCGTCAGTAACAGATTATAGTTCATTCCTTTGTGTCATCGCTCACCTGCGACTCTCGCGCTCTCGCAGCTCCAAAGCATCAGTAGCAAAAAGATTGCAGTTGACTTCATTTTAGCACTTTATTCTTTTACCTATCGGAAATCACAAAAAAATATTTAAGTAATTGAAAATTCAGCAAAACCTGAATGAAAAAACGGGTCTGATCAATCAAAGATTAAAATATAAGAAAAAAACGCACCTTCCAAATGTTTAAAACAGCAGCAAATCCAAGGTAAAGCAATATAATTCCTAAGATGCGTCAATCAAAGGTCGATTCAAAATAAAGCAGTAATTTTTTGTTTAACCGGCATTCGGTGTTTCTTTGCTGTAGTTACAGTGGTCAATCTAACTATTACCAAAGAGAACAAAGTGCTATTTAAATAGTTTCATGACATTCCTGATCGCGTCTCCTCCAATCAGATGCTGGAAGGAAAAAGGGACGTGCTTGCGTTACCTCACAGAGCGCTTGTATGAGTTACACACGAGGGGAAAAACGCACCACATTCCAACGAACACATTCCATAAACATACTTTTGATTTTCCTGACCGCTGCTTCCGTTTAGTGCCTTTTATTTGCCGCGGATCTGATTATTTTTGCATCCGCGTACTGCTACTTGTTTTGTCATTCAGTTATTCCAGTGGACTTATCTCTTGTCACCAAAGTCTCTACCCTACCGTTCCTTCATTTTATTTTATTATCTCCGTAATGAATGACTAAAGCGTTTTCACGTTGAAGTGGCTGCTTTATTTTAGAGCATGTGCTTCACGTAACGTTATTTGAGTGTTGAGTGCACAGCATCATAGGATGCTCGTGGAAGGGATGCAGTAACACGTTTCTCCACTAGAGGCCGTTCTGTGGTTATTTGAACATCTGGGTCTCCTAATGATTTTTAATGTTGATTTCTGAAAATGTTGCTTATGCCTTAAGACAGCTTAAATTTGTGAAATCAGTAAATAGCGTATGTGTGTTAGGTTACCACTAAGCATTAGAGATTTTTTTTAAGCTAAAACACTAAAAAGATTATAAAACACAATTCACAAAATAAAGAACAGGCTTATTAAACTACTGCTTGGCAAACTAATATGTTATTAAATTATTATTTTTTTACAATGTTTAAAATGCTTCTTACAACTTGCCCCAGCATGACATTTATTTAAAAAATATAGTTTTTGTTGAATTTTGCAGGTTTATCTTCAATTGTTAACCCAAAATGTTCCAAGAATATAAAGGTCTGGAGGATATAAGTTGTGCAAATGAACATGAATTGGTTTATTAGTAAGCATTTTAAATATTTAGCAGCATACAATTATGTGTGTATTCATTAGTAAAAAGTGTATATACTGTACATGAAAATTTATCCGAAGCTGTTCGTTTTTTGTGTGTTGTTTTTTTTTTTTTGTTTGTTTGTTTTCAAAAATAAAAGTTTAAATCGCTCTTAACCTGCATGAGTTTCTTTTTTATGTTCAGCAAGAAAGAAGATATTTTAAAGAATGTTGGTAGCATGCACTGACTTCTGTAGTAGTTTTTCTATGGAGGTCAATGGCTACCGTCAACTGTTTGATTACCAACGTTCGTTAAAATATCTTCTTTTGTTATCAGCAAAAGAAAAGAAAGCCCAGGTTTGGAACAAGTGGAGGGTGAGTGAATGATGACTATCCCTTTAAGGTTTGAATCTTTGACCAGCCGAGTTAGAATGATTAAAAGAGGATCAGCCAACCATTTCCTATTTCTACTCAAATTCTCATTTGCAAGAGGAAGTATGCAGACTTCTGTTGCTTAAACCTGACGCCCACCTTAGTGGTTGTTGATTTTACAGTGAAACATAACAGGAATGAAGACACTTTTTCAAGTGAATGTGCATTTTTGCTTTTCACAGGGATGAATGTCTCATTTGTGAGCAGCGGTGGCATTCAACTGAAGTTTAGTCTGACTGGTCCTGGAAGACATCAGACAGGGGTGGTAGCTGTGTTGTTTGGAGGGTCAAAGTGATAAAGCTCACCTCCGAGACCTCTCTGGACAGATGTAACTGATGATACAAGAGGTTATACGCCAGCCATCACTGCTTTGTGTTTACTCTCTCTGCCCTGTGGCCATGCAGGCCTATTGTGCTTAGAAATATGGCACCCGGTCTTAAGAGATACTGTCAGTCTGTGACATCACTCAGCTAAATGGCTTCCAAACCATGGAAACCGTGCTTTCGGTCAGTGACGCACACAAGCCTCTTGAAGTTAAGAGCTTCTGTGGAACTTGAGTTGACCGGTTGCAAAGGGAAAGGAGAAAATATTCCAGTTATGGGACGGCTGCTTGCTTTTAGTCTAAAACATCATAAATCATAGTATCTTCCACATTTTCAAAGTTTATGCATATTTTCTGGATTCCTTCAAGGCTTTCTTGTAAGCAATAGGCATCAGATGTTTAGCTGATGTCTGAGCTGTCATGGCATGCACAAGTCCAGGAGATAAGTGAGTAAGATATAATCTGAGCAAATATCTACTCACTGCTCACTGCCCTATAAATGTAGGAGGGGCAGGCCATTTCAGTCCTGTTATTACTCATCATGTTCTCCAGATTTAAAAACAACCTTGCACACCCACAGTTTTACTAACCCTTTTTTTTGCCCCTTTGCAAAAAGTGCTATGGGGGATATTTAAGTTTGTTAGGACTCTCACATGCACAAAAACTCAGATAATTTCTGTGAAGAGGCGGTAGGAGTGTACAGAAGATTTAAAGAGGTTTATTTCTGACAGAGTTTTATGTGTACAAATAAAGCATAAAACATGTTAACTAAAACATGTCTGTCAAATAATTTGAGAATTTAGAAGTAGATAGACCCAAACTAATAAATCAGAATAATTTAAAAAGTTGGTTGAAAGTCAAAAATCCAGTATCTCAAAATATTAGAATATTTTGGACTCACAAAACAGGAAAGTTATTTAAAGTTATGTTTAAAAAGTATGTTAATTTATGTACTCAATACTTGGTCGAGGCTACTTTAGCACAAACTCCAGCATCAGTGAGGAGTGAATTGAAGCCCAGATAAGATGCTTCTTATGCTGTTTCTGTTTCAGAAGTGTCTTGGTAGCCCTTTTCCTGAAGACTCTTGATGCACTGACTCCAGCTTCAGTCAACTCCTTGTGAAGCTCTCCCAAGTGTTTGAATCAGTTTTGCTTGTCAGTATTCTCAAGCTTTCTGTCAATGCTCAATTTCTTCCTTCCAGTCAACTTTGCATTTAATATGCCTTGATACAGAACTCTGTGAACAGCCACCCCTTTCAGGAATGACCTTCTGTGACTTACCCTATTTGTGGAGGGGGTCAATCATTGTCTTCTGAACCACTGCCAAGTCGACAGTCTTCCCTATTATTGTGGTTTTAAAGAAGACTACATATCTGGAATTTATTCTGTAGAGATTTAATGAAACTCAAATGTAAATAGTATAATATTTGACTTTTGGTAAAAAAAGACAAAAAAAAAAACAAAACGTTTGAAATGTTTTACTTTACATGTAATGAATATAGAATATATGAGTGTTTTGCTTTTTAAAATAAGTTACCGAAAAGAAAAGAAAAAATTTCATATGCATATTTAAATTTATATACCATAATGTCTCTCTCGAGTAAATTCAGTATATATTTATAATACTTAAATTAACATAAAATTAATTCATGGTAATTATGTAAACAATTTGTAGAAAAATATATAATGAGAATTCAAGTCCCGTATGTTCAATTTGGAATTGGAATTTTTAAATACTATCAAAAAAACCCAAAACAGATATTGCTGACTGGGCAAATCTCTCTCTCAATTAAATATTCATAAAAGTTGTGAAAAACTCAACTTAATGCCACATAAGTTTATTTTGACTCATACTTTTAGTGCATATGACTTATCAAATTACCCAATGTTGAAAGTCTGCTTCTAGACCATTCTCAATCATGGAAAGATGATTTATTTTTCGGGATGAGCTATATTAAACCCAGCCGTCTTAGATCGTCCCGAAGCAACCTAATGGACAGGAATGCCTTTCCATAAAGAACCAAAACAACCTTTCTCTCTGAGACCAGCCAAGCGCTGGAGTGTTTATTCAGAGACACTTAAGCATCTTGTTTATGTCTCTCAGCAAGTTATATGCAAGAAAAGCATTAAATCAGCGGAATAGCATGTTCATCTGAATTCATCTCTAACCCGAGGTCACAGACAGGATCATTAGGTAACCAAAGAGGCAGATTTGGTTTGCAATGGACTATTTTCTATATGACGGTTTGAGCATGAATGTAGTAATTCATCCTTAAATTGGTCTTGAAAACAGCTGGAGCGTTTCAGATGTAGGATTAGAGCGTACTATGATCATCTGTGCAGCTGTTTCAGTAATCTACTCTTTACCTGTAACATCAGACTAGAGCCACTGATCAACAGATCTCACAGACGAAAGGAGATGTATTATGCCACTTGCTAAATATCTTTCAGTGTCAGAATGTTTTCAGAGTCCGTTCCATCATTTTTCTAGCAGAAGTTTACGGGGTGCCAGCTTCCTTTTAATGTGTTTCCATGCACAATGTAACTTGCATGCCTGAGTCTAGTTAGCGGTAAAAAAGAAACACACGGTGCTCTGAATTATTTTGTGGTGGTTGCCTGAGAGCAAGACACTTCATTCCACTTCTTAAGATTCACACCATATTTGGCCAGTCTGAACATCAGTTTTTCGATGTAGAGAACACTGTGTAACAAAACAATCAACGTTGTTAATTGCTCACACAGAACATTTTGAAGCTATTTACAGGCAAATATTGTTATAATGTTAGTAGATTTTTACTGAAATAGTAGTTTCTTTAAAAAATGGTACCGTTGCCACAAAACAACATTAATGTTGGATTTCTGCAAATATTTAAATTAACTTTAGAATTAAATCAACTTAAAAATTAAAAGATGTTATCTATGCGTTTTATTTCAAATAAATGCTTTTGGACTTTCTTGAGGAATCTTGAAACAGAATAGAGCAAAAAAACATTTTCAACATTAATAATAATAAGAACCATATTAGTATTTGAGTACCTACAATAATTTACTACTGTATATATTTGAACACCAAATCAGCATTTTAGAATGATATTTGAAGGATCATGTGACACTGAAGACTGAAATTTAGACTAGATTATATCTACATTGTTTTGATGAGAAAAAACTGAATAGCATCATCTTGGTAATTTCATAACCAGACATTTATTAATCTCAGTGGTGTCGTGGTCTGTTCTCAGGATGTAGTTAAAATTCAGTCTCGCTCAGAGCGTTCTTTTTCCTCATGTAACTTAAAAATGGACTTGACATCATTGCACTCCGGCAAACTGATTAATTCTCATCTGTTAGTTGCTTATCGCAGAAGTGGAAACATCTGTACGTTTTCTGCAGAAGCACGGCCTTGTTGACCCAGGCAGCAAGAGTCCACATGCCATCATTATTCCTGTGAGCTTTCACCATTATGCTACTGTTGTCAATGATCTTATCACTACTAAAGCAGACACACGGCATCAGTGACGGGATCAAAGCAAACCTTTAACCCACATCAGTCCGTCATGCATTTAATAACTCACAAATCTTTATTTTGTAATAAAATGATAATAACTGAATAATTTTAATAATGTAATTCAACAGGACCTCTGCAGCAGGAATCCATTTACTTTAATTCTTAATGAATTTTCAAAATAAATATCGTAAATTCTCACGTTTCCTAATAATCAGGAAAAAAAACAACTAAAGAAATATAGAACTGTGGTTTACTAAAATATTAGTTCACTCCAGTGACTCTTATTTTTTATTGAGCATTTGTTAAAACTAATTATTTACATTTGGTGATAATGACTTCTCGACATGAATCAACAAGAATGTTAAGCTGTTTCCTCTCGATATGCCAATGATCATTCCTCCTACACATACACTCTAATCCCAAAGTACCAACTTTAATAAACACTACTGCACCACCCATATTTGGGGATATTAGAAGTTCACCTGCCATGCCCACATTCCTGACATTGTTGCATACTATAGGAACATATCCCAGGAGACGTTTACACACACTGAGTCATTCCAAACAGATGGAACATCATTTTTATTTACCCTGTTTCACTCAGCCGATGGGACATTTCAAAAGTGGTAGTTTGGAAGCCAGTTGTCTCAACGGGATGGTACTTTAGCGTCACTTCTGTAATTGCCCCCCGGGTTCATACTTTCTCAGAACTGTGCTGTCCTGCTAAATGTTTTCTGGAAGAATTAACTGGACGTGCTTGACATCTCAAAGCTCAGCCATTATGCATCGACAAACACGCAATTAGCCAGAAATCTTTCTTATATCTTGTACAGACTAGGCGTAAAGGGGTGCCAACCTTGTTCTAGGTAATCGTAAACAAGCATGTCATTTATTCAGGTACACACTTGCGCTGTGTTCTTCTGTTTTTCAAGACGTGTTGCTAAGTTAGAACTTCTAATTTGTTAAATATGTTTGTGTGCTTGATGACTAAGCACATATATCCATGCCCTCTGGTAATAGTATCTTTGAAGAAATGTGCTTACATTGTTGTTGCTGGTTTGTTATATATATATATATATATATGTATAACTTTATTTTTTATACATATATAAAATATATAACTTTTTCACTATATTTCTAAATGCTTGAATAAAGTTGCTGAAAGATTTGGGATCCTTTTAGGTTCACATTACTTATAAAAATCACAAAGTCATTAGAGGCTGACTAAAGAAATGGAGCGACACTACAGTATATTTTTCGAGAGATGGACAGGCAGTAATGTATAATGGTATAATTTAGTGACGTGAATGAGACCTTTTTCTTAATGTTAGTAAATTAATTTTGTAATGAAAAAAGCACAAGCTTTCTCCAGTAACCTATAAGTACTAAAGCCAAGTCATTGATAATGTGTAGACAGTTGTGTCTTTAGCCTTTAGCTTTGAAAGAAAATACTCTGATCTGGAAATCCCAGAAAGGTATTTTAAACTCTCTCTCTCTCTATATATATATTACTCTCCACCATAATATCAACAACATTTTTAAACTCTGCAGCTTTTGATTAACATGACCTTTGTTTTGTGATATCGTTGCGCTGTCAATACTTCCATTGTTTTCTGGCGACACACTATAGGCTATGTAATGGAAAAAAAAAATTTTATTTATCGGACTTGTTGACTTAAGTCATTTGGCAAACCGTGGGAGTATTTATGCAGTTGCTAAAGGTTACAGTGACTTGAAGATCTAATATTGTGAGATACCTGGCATAACAGAGACATCCTGGAGACTAGCAAGGTCTTTAGATAATAGCACTGGAAACTGAGGAAAATGGAAAAAAAACTATCCTATAGTTAAAAGATATTGGACATTTGACATATAAAAATATACATATTTATGGTTTTCTTACAAATAATATGATAATATGTTGCTGTTGTACACTGTATATATAATATGCCACTAATATAATAAAAATAAAAATAACTGTTTTCATCATCCAAAAAATGGCAGGTCTCGTACAATCAGGCATAGGGGGAAATGGACTCTGATTAAAAGGCATCAGACAAAACGTCTGTGACGTGTTACGTTGCCCCGCACCGTGTTACGTCACCTTATGGTGTGATGGCACTATTAATTACTTTTTAAACATGAACAAAATACTTGTGAAATGCATGTTATCCTATTCATAAAATGTAATTAGTTTAGCAATTAATAAAATTGTTAAAATAAACAATATCAGAAGCAGCTTATCTCCATCTCCCATCCTGAACAGTTTCACACCACCACTTTGCTTGGGCTGCATGCGTGTGACATCACACGGGCGGGGCAACGCAACACATCACACTCCCACTGAGTCCATTTTGCCTGAGGGCTTTTTGTCTGATGCCTTTTAATCGGAGTCCGTTTCGCTTGAGGGCTTTTTATCTGATGCTTTTTAATCGGAGTCCGTTTCGCCTGAGGGCTTTTTGTCTGATGCCTTTTAATCGGAGTCCGTTTCGCCTGAGTGCTTTTTGTCTGATGCCTTTTAATCGGAGTCCGTTTCGCCTGAGGGCTTTTTGTCTGATGCCTTTTAATC
>JAUMHQ010000083.1:12021554-12041762 GCA_032361165.1 Enteromius paludinosus
TGCTTTTTGTCTGATGCCTTTTAATCGGAGTCCGTTTCGCCTGAGGGCTTTTTGTCTGATGCCTTTTAATCTGAGTCAGTTTCCCTGAGTGCTTTGTGTCTGATGCCTTTTAATCGGAGTCCGTTTCGCCTGAGGGCTTTTTGTCTGATGCCTTTTAATCTGAGTCCGTTTCCCTGAGTGCTTTGTGTCTGATGCCTTTTAATCGGAGTCCGTTTCGCATGAGGGCTTTTTGTTTGATGCCTTTTAATCGGAGTCCGTTTCGCCTGATGCCTGATTGTATGAGACCTGACACCAGACGTTATTTTTTCCGAGAACTGAAGCCTTTCAGTCTAAGTCACAATGCGGTTTGTTCCATTGACAAAGGCCGTTTAGTCTGAGGCATGACGCATTTTCATTTTATGACTGAGGTCTCAGGATATCCTAAAATGTAAACGTACACTACCTAAACCTCACATAAATTGGATGCCACTTTCACTTTTGCATAACATTTTCACATTCTATAAATTCCAACATGTGCATGTTTTGGTGGACAGCTCTCATTACGTAATCTTGCACAAAAATGTTTCTTGCGCTAAATTTAACAGGTGTTTCTCACGTAAGGTTGATTTCTGTAATGTTTTTTTTTGTCTAATTTATTCTAAATTAAGTGACCAGTTATTTGTCTAAAACACCTAAACAATGTTCTTATAAAGAGTTTACACACAACCTCACCTTACTCTCATGCAATATTCTCAAAACTGGTCAAAAACACAATAAAAGTTTTACAGCTATTGCCAGTTTTGCATATGCACACGCCATTTTGTCATGTAATATTTACTTGTTATTCAGAAATAATTATTTTTGTAGAGACTCTTCTACCTCATATATAACTCTAGAACTCGTGGTTGTTCTATATGTGGAGAATGTGATCTTTGCATGCAATGATTTAATATACTTGCGAATATTATTGTAGGCTACATGTAGAATAAATTCATAATGAATTATTGTTTCTTGCCAAATATTACAATTCAGATTTTAAACTCTAAATATGTTCGACTCACCAATAAAACTCTCTTTCTGAACATCTGCCCAGCTTGAATAAGATAAAAGATTCCGAAGAATAACACCCCCATGCTGAGTAGTGTTGTCTCACTTGCGGTTTTCCCCTGTCAAACTATCTTTTTCTTTTATCCTGCCTGCTGTGTCTGTAAGGAAACGATGAGCTCTGGGAAGGGGTGTAATGAATAATGCGTGAGAAAACATTTTTAAAGCACATGTGCTGTCACGACAGGTTTAGCTCAAACAGTTGTTTTTTGGACGCTGAGCGTCGTCTGCACAACAACAGACAAAACAACAGTTGTGGTGAATATATTCAGGTCTTCACCAAGGATATAGCATTTTTTCCCCCAAAGGCATGCATCCTTCAACATGTTGATTCTTGGGGCAGCCAAGCTTTCATCAGCTTTATTAAAGACATTCTGATGAAAAAAGTGGTCCCACCCTTCGAGAGCGAGAGCACAGCTGGAGCATTGTGTCTGTCCATGAGGGGTCTTCCTGAAGATTTAATCCAAAATAGGCATTCGGGCTCAGTGAATAAGCTCTGCACACTGTTCTCATGCTTACCATCTGTATTCTATGAAAGACAACATGTTTGAGTTTCTCTTTTGTATATACAGTTGCAACCAAGGATGCAGTGGTGTTGTCTGCAGCAAATGGAGAATACTAAAGTTCATTAGAAAAGTCTATTTTTCAACGAGTGCCACCAAAGACTTTTGTCATGTTGCTTCTATATAACCCTTGTTAATGACTCTTGAGATCATTTACTCCATTGGAATTCTTTAGGAGGCCATACCTTCATTCATAGATTCCTTGATATTCAGGTCAAGCAAACACAAGTCACACCTTACTGCATTAGCTAACTGTGGTGTCAACGAGTTCATAGTAATCAGCATAAGAATATAACTTGGTGGAAGTTTTTTAACAGTTACTTTTTTGTGCATTTTATTCTTTATACTTTCATCATAGGTGACTTTTACGAACCTTGTATGCCTGTTCTGGAAATAAGAAACAGGTGACACATACTTTTAATCAATAACATTCAGTTTCTGAAAAGTACAGATTAATTTTTTTTTTTTATATGATTAGAGGTTTAGCTGGAGCAGATGAATCATTCGTTCTTGAATGATCTGTTCAACATAATTAAAAACCTGATTTTGGTATTTCATTGATTCATGTGGTTAGTTTGAAAGTCATTTGTCTCATACATGCTAAATTACTCATACACCACAATGCGAAGCCTTCTACAATGTAGAATTGTATGCAAAATTTTCAAGTTCATCCATCGAGAGATTAAATGTGCTAGGAATTAGGAAAAAAATCACTCTTTCATGTTTTTTTCTTTGGTGTCATAGTCATACTAGTTTTTTTCTAATTCATCACACTGTGGCATATAAATGCATTCACGCATAGCGAGTCTAACAGTCCATTCCCAGTGGATGTCATTGGCAGGCTACGTTGAGACTCTCTTCAGCGGTGCACTCAGCTGGATCTTGTTTTCATTCGCTTAATTGATGTATTGTGCAGAAAACAAACACGTCTGCTGCTTTCAAAATGCTTCGCATAAAGCAAATGACCATCTACATATCTCAGAAATGGCAGGAAAAAAACACCCTTAACCTATTATTTGAAGTCACGGTACAGAGCATAATGAGCACAAAATGCAGGTTGAGTTTGTATCACAATGTTCTCTATTGAGTATAGACAGCTAGCCAGTCATGAAGGGTGACCATACGTCCTCCTTTTCCCAGACACGTCCTGGCTGGGATTTCTAAGTTGCCTAAAAAGTCCATGTTTTGGCTTTGCTTTCCAATTGTTGTAATACTTGTTGAAGGCAATGACTTGCAGTTTGACCAATAGCGTGCAGGCATTGTACATAATCAACCACTTTTTGCGTCCAAGTAGGTGGCTTCAACAGAGAACTGTCAAAAACAAAGCAAATATAGAATAATATAGAAAAAAATTTAAGGAAAGGTTAACGCTAACCTGATTTTACCAAGTGCAACATGTCCCTGGGTCAACATTGCAATTCACCAGATTTGAAGAAACAGTTTACAGTTTTTGTGAAGTTTAGGCTCACAGTGTTTGGTGCTTGTACATCAGTGTCTGTCATCTATCATTTCCTCTTATTTTAGGCATTACTCATGGGAAAGGTTAGGTGTAGAGATATGGTCGACTATATTGTCAACAAAATGTGCTGACCTTAGGGACACATACGTAGTGCTTGGCAAAATCAGGACATGCAAGTTAATAGGTGCTAAGGTGTCCACAGGAATTTTTTTTTTAGTAAAAATAGATAAAAACAAAATAAAATGATATAAAATACACAAACAAATCTAAAGAAAAAGTGGTTCCTAGCAAGAGGACCATGTTAGCTCTGGAGGTCTATGCCATTTGAAACCCCTGGGCAACATTTTAGAACAGGCAGCACTTGTTAACTATTAACTACAATAAATTCTTCATTTGCTGCTTATTCACAGTTAGGTAGTTGTTAAGTTTAGGGTAGGATTAGGGATGTAAAATAAGGTCATGTAGAATAAGGCATTAATATGGCTAACATTAATATGCATGCTGATAAGCAACTAATACAGTAGGTGTAACCATAAAACAAAATCTTATACCAAACGCTTTTGTATTGAATATGCTGAGGATAGAACTAGGTTGTAGCAAGTGGGCCCTGTTCATCTTTAGCATTTCTTTGACTTTGCTAGGAGACCCATCAGCGGAATGCATCTCATTTAGGAACACAAAGCTCTAAGAAATGAGTCTTTTTTACGACTGTAGTAATTCTTGACTGATTTCTGTTGCCTGTAATCTGGCCTTGCCAAGCACATAATCTTGGCTTGTTTCCATGTCCTCATGCCTCCAGTTACACCATGTACCCAAGGACGCATTATCACGCTCATCACAAATACTTCACTCTGCTGTATTTCATCTCATTTTGCATTAGCGACTTCCTCGACATGGTATTTTGTAGCATTAAACGCCGGCCACATTTTATCACTTCATTTATTTATGAGATTAAATTATGTTTGAGAATGGATTTTCAATGTAGCCGTCTGGATATTTTTGGTACAATGGATAATGCTTTACCCAGGCGCTCTTGATATGTTATTAGAATGGTCGTGGGAGCAAGTATGAATATGAAACTCCCATGGTGCAGTAGGATACAGCAGCAAATATTACAAAATTGCTAAGTGACTATTATGTAAACAGGATTTGACATAATGCAGGACATAATGATAAAGCCTCACAGAGCCTAGATTAGCTATGAAAAAACCACATAAGGAAGCAGATATGGTTTTTGTCCCTAAAGTTTGTAGTGGCCAAACTATTGCAAATGTTTTGTTGCCATGCGATAAAGCAACCAGCACATGATCTTTCGCCTAACTGCTCTCTGATATCTCCAAATACTTCTCCTGACTCACTTCCAAAAGAAAAAACAAACAAACAGGAAATTAAAAAAGGCTGTCCTGATATAAGGAGACCACAGGAGACAGCTGACATGTTGGACATGTTGCTCATTATTTTTATAGCTTTTGACCACTTTAAGATTCTTGTTATAAAACCCCTAAAATTGATTTCTTGTTTGGAAGCTTTTGATCTTCTCATCTTTTATTTTCTTAAGCCAGAACCTTAAACCTGTCAGCATGATTGGCTGGCAGGATCTTTTGATTACATAATCCTATTGTCCATCCTGGCTGTAATCGCAGACTTGCCACCGCTGTAACAAATTGAGACCACTCCGTCGAAACTCTCTTTAGCCACAAATTAGTTTCATTTTCTTGCCCGCAGGGGCAAGGGAAGCATGCCAAATTATCACTTTATATGGAAATCTGGACATTCTCCAAGACTCTTAATAGAGTCATAAACGGACAAGGGGTCCTTTCCTTCTCTCCTGCAGTGTGTGGAGTCACAGAGGTCATGTTTGCTTGGGTTTCCAAGCACAAAAGCAGTCAAGGTCTGTGCTTCTCTTAAAAGCTTTAACACCTAGATACACGTCAATTTGTTTGAGCCTGGGTTTGATAATGGCAATGAATAAAATAAGAAATCAAAAAAATAAAAGTACAATAAGTCATGGTGTGAATTTATGTCTTTCAAAATGATTGTAACAAAAGTGCAATCTAAGTAACACAACCTTATGTCAAAGTGAATTTCGTTTTTGAAGTCTACTGTATATCACAAAAATTGGGACTGTTCCTTGAAAAAGCCTCTGTTCAGTATCAAATAAGAGCTAAAGTAAAAATAAAAGCCACAATGGAATTAAGTAGAGGACTATGATGTAATCATAATGGAAGCCCATGGCTGTATGAAGCTGGACATTTTGTTTTGGGTTTATGTGATTGTTAGGAAATTTCGCTGTGTCAATCGCTGCCTTATAAAATCTATTTGTTTAATAACACTAGAAGTAATGGTATATGCTTTAGCCAAGGAGTCTGCAGAGTGTCCTGTGTTATGCAAACACCTAATAACTTTCTACAATAAAATTCCATTGTATTAAATTCCTGAACATAGTAACAATTTCCTCTTTGGTTTCTAACATCTGTAATTTTCACTTAGATTTCGGCAATAAAATACTCTAGTTCCAGAGCCTTATGTTGGTTGGACACTTTATCAAGAAGCACAACGCATGCACATGTGCACCATCTGGGCATATTTATGGGAGGAATAG
Organism: Enteromius paludinosus; assembly: GCA_032361165.1. Classification (NCBI taxonomy): domain Eukaryota; kingdom Metazoa; phylum Chordata; class Actinopteri; order Cypriniformes; family Cyprinidae; genus Enteromius; species Enteromius paludinosus. Next base: position 12,027,262 of record JAUMHQ010000083.1, read on the forward strand.
CTGTCTTGTTCCTGGTTCTTTTCCTGTTTGCCGTCGACTTAACAGGGTCATCCTTCTTAAGGTCTGCTCACTTTGTCCTCTTAATGGTCAGTCACATGGCTCCCCTAAATCACTTATACAGTTTCCTATTTTTGCCTCTTTGCTTTGCAGAAGAATAGCTCTAGTATAGTAGCTCTAATATAAGTTATTAGTTATAAAATATCCATAAATCTCAATTAAAGACGGCAAAAAGAGACACCTCAGCTGAAACTAACTTTCAATTATCGTTAGCGTTTTACATGGATATCTATACTAATAAATAAAATGTATTTATTTAAAAGAAATTTCTTCCATTTTTTCCAGTATATTTTATTTAGTTCATTAAGAAGATTTTTAATACTGTTTCTTGTGCTTGTGCTTCTATGATAACGTCATCATCAACCAAACCCTGGTTCACAGGTAAAATAGGAAGTTTGACTCATTTCCGCAAATTGATTTTAGTCTTCAGTTCCCTGTGGGTCTGTGGTTTAAAACAGCGTAACTAGAAAAATATTCCATGCTGGCACACAGATAACATGCAAGCACGAATTGAGTCAGGCAGGAATCGAATCGAGGACCCCAAACAGTTCTGTCATGACATAGTCACACAGTCCTTGACAAAACAAAGTTGTCAAGGAAATCAAATCACGAAATAAGATTGAATCTTAAAATTACATTTTAAGAAAGTTGTTTGTTAAAACAGAATATTCTGCTGTGAAAACTTATTTATTCAGTGCGAGCGTTTTTTGAGTCTGACCTGAGAGTTGTGAACTGAAAAACTGCACAGATTGAACAGATTGTTTACTTTAAGTAAACTTTATATTCATTAAAGTAATAGTTCACCCAAAACTGAAATTACGCAATGTTTTACTCACCCCCAAGCCATCCTAGCTGTATATGACTATCTTTAAAATAAAGTAGAAGAAGAAAGTCATCTTGGATGGCTTGGGGGTGAGTCAAATATTGTAACGCTGGTGTGGAGAAGGAGATCGCAGGAGACGAGGAATTCAATAAACAAATTGTCTTTTAATAATAAATCAAATAAGCTTTTACAAGCAATACTATTACACCCAACATAATAAACGTTGACGGACAAACTAGCACTCAAAAGACAGGGGTTTTATACAAGGGAGACTAATTACAAGACAAGACACAGCTGGAGAAGCACAGGTGGATGGGAATCAACTAATAATTACAACAAACACAGGAAAGAACATATTAGGGCAAACAGGAACTAGAACGAGGTAGACTAGACACAATGAAAACGAACCTAAACAAAGAATTCAAAAACACAGACTCTAAACAGAACTAAACAGACAAGAAATGTGACATTACCTCCCCCTCCGACAAGGCGCAAACTTGCGCCGAAGGAAACAGAAAAAAATATATAACATCAAATGGGGAGGGAGGGTGGGCGCCCTGGAGGCATGATGAGGGAACACAGGCGGATCAGGAGCCTTGGGTGGATCAGGAGCCCTGGGAGGCGGATCAGGAGCCTTGGAAGGTGGATCAGGAGCCTTGGGAGGCCGTGCTGGGTCAGGAGCATGCTGAGGCAGAGGCGGATCCACAGGGGTCCAGCTCCAAACCCCTGTCCCGCCCACCCTTTCCAGGATCTTGACTATATTGCCTATAATTTCCTTGGGGAGGCCCGCAGTGGAAAGGCTAGGTGGGCACTCAGGAGGGCGCACGGGATGTGCAGCCGACTCTGGAGGGCGCACGGGATGCGCAGCCGACTCTGGAGGGCGCTCCTGCGGCGCAGCCGACACTGGAGGGCACTCTGGCAAGCGCACGGAGGACGCAGCAAACACTGGAGGGCGCACGGGAGGCGCAGCAGACGCTGGAGGGCGCACTGGAAGTGCAACAGATACTGGTAGAAGTACTGGAGTAGGAGTTAGCTCTCCCTGCCACAAATCCAGTATATGGCCGGTTTCTTGCTCTGGCATTGGTAGCGTGGTATTCTCTGGCTGTGGCACTGGCACTAGCAGCGTGGCAGACTCTGGCAGTGGCACTAGCACGAGCAGCGTCTTTACCGGCAGGTATTTTCTGGGCTTGGGCACAGGGTGCCCGGGAAGCATGGTCTCGATGCACTCGGAAGGCGTGGGCTTGGAGAAGTGCTCGGGAAGCGCGGGACCAGAGTGCTTCTCAGACGGCGAAGAGATCAGGCAACGCCGTCTGATAGCCAACCGAGATCCTGGTAGTTTCGGCACGGGTCCTCTTATACGTTCCCCTGCCGTGGGGTAAGGCGGAAGCCCTTGAGCGAGGCGGTGGAAAACAAATTCCCCCCACGTCATGTTTTCTTTCTTGGTCCGTCAATCTGTAACGCTCGTGTGGAGAAGGAGATCGCAGGAGACGAGGAATTCAATAAACAAATTGTCTTTTAATAATAAAAAAAATAAGCTTTTACAAGCAATACTATTACACCCAACATAAACGTTGACGGACAAACTATAACTCAAAAGACAGGGGTTTTATACAAGGGAGACTAAGCACAAGACAAGACACAGCTGGAGAAGCACAGGTGGATGGGAATCAACTCATAATAACAACAAACACAGGAAAGACCATATAAGGGCAAACAGGAACTAGAACGAGGGAGACTAGACACAATGAAAACGAACCTAAACAAAGAATTCAAAAACACAGACTCTAAACAGAACTAAACAGACAAGAAGAAATGTGACAAATATACCGTCCTTTTCATTTTTGGGTCAACTATTCTTTTAAGGGCAGCAGCACTTTTTTGTATCAAGTCTGTGTTTCTGGTCACCCGCTTCGGATGTTATCATTCGATTGAATGGGCCGTTATTCATATGGGTCAGTAGGGGCCGGCTGGTAGGCTTAGAAGGCTGTTATCTTCCATGGGACTACTGCACATGCGCACATCAATCTAACATTTTTTTTTCTAACACTGTACGACAATAATACTGTTTTTCTATCATGGTAAAGGGTAGGTGTTAGGGTTGGGGTAGGTGTAGACGTTAAATAAACACAATCTAAACGCTAGAATAATTAATTTCATTTTAAGTTTTACCAGTTGGTGCAGAAGGCCCCTACTGACCCATATGAATGGGCTGATAACGACTGATAACGGCTCATTCAAATCGCATGATAACATCCGAATCGGCTGTTCTGGTTGTAATCGGTTTCTCCTTCATGCAGGTAAATGCATGTGAGGGACAGAACTTTTTAATGATATGTGCTGTGCTCTGTTTAATTTCTGCAGTCCAAATAATGCCTCCAAATCACAATGTGAGGAGTGTTTCGTTATTGTTATCACGACAACGGAGACAAGTAACAGCAGTAAGTTTAGACTACTTATTTGAGGCTTTATTTTCCATAATTGATGTCTTGGGCTTGCTCGCGGAGGGACTAAGCCTTGAAAATGTCATGCTATACTATTGTGCTAACTGCTGTGAAGTTTCTAAGCTCTGGTGACTAAGTATTGTTTGTCTGGCAGCCATGTACACATAATGCCATTGAACCTGCCATTCACACCCAAAGTAGATAAGTACCCTGGCTATGTGGGAAATGTGTTACACAGTCAAGACGCTCAAAGCTGATTTCAGAAATCTCACAGGAAATATTGTAGGCTTTAAAAATTTTACTTTTATATTTTATTTTACTAAATTTAAAGGAATTAATTTGAGTATATGGCGTGCTATTTTTTGTCTCTATTTTTGTTCTTCATTTTATCTTTCTCTCTATATATATACACAGTATATGTAAAAATACATAGAAATAGAAATAGAAATAATTGCAGATAAAAGTAAGAACATATGGGTTTGTGAGGAAATTATGACATGTTTTATTGTTTTAGTGGACTAGTCCTGAATCATCTTCATTGTTTTTGTCTTTCTAACCTCCTTTACGAAAACCGAGAAAGCAGAATTACAGTAAGCGTTGTCTTTTCCACTGATGTGAAGAGCTTTTTGAAGATCACGGTTTGTTTGTGAGAAGACTAATATTTAGATAACATTAACAGCAAGATCTTTGTTTTAGCTTGTTTAGGAGGTGATTAGAGACCGGAGAGTGGCTGAGATGCACAAGCTGCACATGTGGTCCACATGTGTCTTTGCAAATGAGAGCTTCTATTGTTATGTGCTCGTTGTATACAAATGGGCAGATAAAAAGCAGCAGTGTGAACAAATACAAAATAGATATCCCAGAAGACACTTGAGAGTGTTTAGAGGGAAAAGGCCAAGACAAGCAAAATAATACGGGGTTTGGACACTGAAAGAGTATCTACTGGCATGGCTAGGAATGTCAGGAATGTCTGCCGTCTGCGTTCGTCCTTGTCTAAAGGTGATTTTACCATGCGAGCTAGACAATGGCTTTGTCGTCAGTGTTTTGTATCTCTATAAGGTTGCTGGGAATCCCCTCCCTCCCACCTGTCTGCCAGTATCTGCCTCCCTCGACTGCAGGTGAGTCAACTTCCAGCTGCTCTGGACCGAGGTCAGGGAGTGTGCTGGAAATAGCAGTGAAAGGGAACATTTCAAGTCAGGTGGGGTGGAGGTCGGTTATGAAACGCTAAGCCTGACCCCCACACACACTATTTCACAGAAATGCTCTCATCTGGAGACCATGCGTACTACTGACCAAATGCCGTCAGTCTTTTTTGTTAATACTGCACATGTGATGGTATTCTTGGTTCTGTTTAAATAATAAAGGAAATCAGGCTGATCTTAATAGTATTCACTAGTATCAGTCACTGCTTACATTTTTGTACACTGAGGCATGTACGATAAATACACATCACCGTTCAAATATTTTGTCAGTAGGATTCTTGTATTTTTGAAAAATGTGAAAAATAAAATTATGAAATATTATTACTATTTATATATATATATTTTTTTTTTCTTTTTGCATTTTGAAATATAATTATTCAGTGTCACATGATCCTTGGTGCTCAGAACACTTTGCTTCTTATCAATGTTGAAAATAGTTTTTTTTTTTGAAACCATAGCATTTTTTTCAGGATTTACATCCTTTTACATTTTGGGGTGGAGTAACCCTTTAATGCATTCTTACTGAATAAATGTGCTAATGTCTTTTGAAAAATATCTTTTGAGTGTTATAGCTTTGTTTATATCATGACAGTATGGATGGCATCTACAATGTACAAGTATTTACAGTGCATGTGCATAAAAATATTATGTGCATTAAATATCCTAAAAATATTTTAATCTAATTTTTATATAGTAAATTTATTGTTCTTTTAATGCTCTAAACAATGGAAATACATGAAAAAAAAAATTCTTCTTTTTTTCTTGGGTATTAAGATGTTTACCTAATCCCTGTCTGTGTAACCAGGACCTTAGGTTTCTGATCATTTAAAGTTGTTTAAGTTGGTCGTTTTATTAGCTACATTTGTTTCAAATGATGAGTTAACGATTAATAAATAGCAAATAGGAAAAAGATCTGCCACCTGCAGTAGATTTTGATATTCTAGGTATTACCAAAAGGCCAGAGTTTTGAAAACGTAGCAGACGTGGAGGACTAGAATGTGATAAGAGCTCGCTGAAGTACTGAGGAGCTAGCCATTCAGGGCTTTATTTTCATTCAGTTTTTACAATTTTACAGAACTGTTATAATGTCAAATTAGGTAAATGCGTTCAATAAAGGTAATTGCATTGAGCATATTTAATCAGTGAGGTAATGACATCTTTTTGAAAATATCAGGGAATTTGAATTAACTGTATGAAAAACAATATTATTTACAAAATGTTTTAGGTTCCTGGATTAAAAAGAGGGGAACCAGGGAGATCAAAAGACTACAGTTCACTCTTTGAAACCCATTGAACTTGGACTTACACCGCTTCTTGTGTTTTGAATGTTCATTTCTCATCAAAATACTTTAACCACTGACCCCTAACCGTGAGCATTTATCTGTGCCATTCAACTATTTCCTTTTTGAATTAGTGGAGTCCACCAGAATTAAGCAATAAGTCAAGCTTGAAGGACCACCAGCTCTTACTTGGCTTTGAATCAAGCTGAGAAACTCACAGGTGCCTGGTACATCACACAGGCCAATGTTTCTGTTCACTGATTGGATAACTTGCCATGTCAGAAAGAACCATGTAAATACATTAGTCATCATCATCACCGCCATCATCACTGCCAGTGTGGACAAGTCGGCTTTGAGGTTTCAGTGGTTTTAATGAGCGAGTGAAACCATGACTTCAGGCTTGTTTGCTTTAATCTTCAAATGTGTTGGTGCTTCAGGAAGTTTAGTAAGTCACGTTGCATGCCTTTTGCATAAAACTAGGCTACTGCTACCAGCTGTTATTAAGGTAAAATTTTAGCAGGAAGATGTTTATGTTTAGTTCTGTTGTGAGCAACTGCGATGTTGGAATCCATGTGTAATATGCAAATTCTTCATGTAGCGACAAGCAAGCAAAACATTATGAAAGCAGTTTACATATTACACACTATTCTCAAAGTGCAAAAAAAATTGAAGTCACTTAAGCATTTAAACAAAGCACAAATGGAGGATTGCAGGTGAGAGGCTCATGCACATCACTGGAGGGGGGAGAGTGACTCGGGTATGAACCTGTATGGTGCGCCATTAGATATTTTCATGGCCATTTTCACAGGCTTAATGATTTTACTACCGCATGCCAGGAGTATTCGACCCCATAGGGCTCATCACAGAACACGTAATGACAGCGCCCCTTAAGGCGTCTCTGATATACATTTTTTGTAATATTAAGGCGTGTTTGACAGAAAAGATGTAAAGAGCAGTCTTTTAGTGATTTATTGTCATTTAAGGCGATTGAGGGCCTGAGAGGCCAGAGCATTTTTCTGTGCCATTGATCATTGCCGTGGGTGGATATGGAGGACTAAATGTTCTGTAACAAAAAAAAGTGAAGAAGAGAGATATTTTGACATTAATTTGTTGGGTTAGGTTTAGAGTTGTGTCCTAAGGCCTGGATTTGAGTTGACATAAAGGGTCAAGATCTGCTTGGAGTCAGTGAACCATCCCTCATTATCATCAATAAGTATGAAAAGACATGGTGTTGGCAGGTTTTTTTTCCACTTGAACACATGATTGCACACTGACTAATGGTCTTCCTGGCAAACGTCTCACTTGTTACTTCTTATATCTATGATTATTTGCAGATGAGTCATCTTTTTTCACAAACAGGAAAATACATTGCAATTATTCAAGGCGTAGAATTTAAAGAGCACCTATTATACTAAATCCACTTTTACATGGACATAAATGTGTGTTGGCAGTGTGTAAACTCAACCACACAACAATGATTCAAAAAATCCACTCACTCCTAAGTCTCACTAGGCCTGCCGTTTTGATTCTTATGCAGTATGACGTTACATCGCGTAGGGTCGGCCATGTAAAAGGGAATTTACATAGTATAATAGGTGCACTTTAAATTCAACTGGGGTTGATTGCTAGATCCGCCCTCAGCGGTTGTCATCGTCCTCCATTTTCTTCACGCACGAGCAGCTGTAATGTTAACAATGTCTTGTAAGCAATCCCCATGTTCCGTGTTTGAATGCAAAAGAGTCTTCATTTGAGCTGCTGGGGATGCTGTGGGTTACTGTAATTTTCCAAGATAATGCGTTTCTTCCTACTTTTTCCCGCATTTGGCTGAACAGCTGAATAGTTAGCTCTCAGTTAAGTTGCTACAGTTTATTGCAGTAGATATGCAATGCAGAGAGATATACATTACAACCTCTTCTGGAGAAATACGCAGCTCATTTGCATTTAAAGTTATACACTCCAAAACAGCTCTGTTTTTTAGACACCCCAAAATGACATTTTCCAGCTGTTGTAATATAATTTTTGGGGTATTTTAGACTGAAACTTATTCTAGCCCTTTAAACAGTTTCTCATCATTGTTCAAGGAAATATTTAATTGTTTAAAGCGATAGTTCACGCAAAAATGGAATTAGTAATTAATGACAAGAACTTTCATCTCGTTATAAACCCACAAGACCTTTGTTCATCTTAAAATTAAGCTTGAACTGCTGATGTCACATGTACTAATCTAACAATGTCTGTACTACCTGTCTGTGCCATGAACATGGCAGTTATGTTGCTGTCTATGCAGGGTTATAAAGCTTTTAGATTTAATAAAAAAAATATCTTAAATTGTGTTGAATGAAGGTCTCATGGGTTTGGACCGACATAAGGGTAATCAATGGCAGAGTTTAAAATGTTGGGTGTACTATCCCTTTAAATTATATTTGTGGGTCTCATGGCTACTATTTGCCCCAAAATGTTGTGGTTCCATACATTGGCAATTGATCAAGTAATACAATTTCATAATTAGAATTCAGTTTGGAATATTAACCTGTATAAAGCTTTTTGGTTTCTGAAGAAGTGAAAAGGTATAGCAGATTTCCCTTGAGTAACTTAAACCAGAGCAGTGACAGCCAGACAGAAAGGGTCTGATTACATTCGTCTGCACACAATGTTTTCTTAAACTGTCTGCAATTAGGATTAAGACTGTTTCTGTAAAACCTTCAAGATTTTTGTTAAATGGACACTTTTTTCATTTCTTCTCTGTCTTTTTTTTTCTCATTCACTTTCTGCCAGGATTGTTAAAGACATCAGTATGGTCATGTGGCTGGGGTTAAACAGATTCTGATTAGAGACCCTAATAGACCCAATGGGAGTCTGAAAGCTCAAAAAAGAAATAGCTTGCTTTACAAAAAACATATGATATCGCATCTCAGCAGCGCACTACAATACAGCAGCGGTTCAGATGGAAGGCTTTGCTAATGAGATATGTTAAACATTGCATGTCTGCTGTGAAAGTGGCATAGAGAACCGCAGTTTAGAACAGACATTTAGGCAGAAACAGATTTATTTCCACCAAATGTAAATGTTTTCATTCAGCTTTCTCTATTTTGGTGTGGCTTAAACTCCCCACATAGCAGAGTAATCAGTAGCACCATTTTGCTCTTGGGGTTCAGTTTTGGAAGTTTCTCTGATGTGCTCACCATATTTTTGGAGACAGTTGCTAGAAAACAGTTTTCAAGCTAAAAAATGGGAGCAGCAGGACATAATAACAACAATCTTATCATCCAGCATGTGGGTTTCAAGCAACATCTTATGAAGCATTTTGAAATATTAACAACAGGCATAATTAAGGTTGTTGATATTCACTGGATGCATCTGACTGTACCACAGTTCTCTTAGAGCGTCAATTGTGCAACTTGGTGTTAATCACTAATTTACTGAAGACCACAACAGAGATAAAGGATCTCAAACTTTCAATTACACTGACCAAAAGCACATTTGAAAGAAACACATGGAATTACATAACAGATAGACTGCAGAGCCATGAATTCCAGCCAAAACATCTTCCTCTAGCCCCAGTCCCAGCTGACAGAAAAAACTGGATCAATAGAATAAGCTATTTTAACTTAAAGTTTGCCTGGTTAGTGGGCTCTTAACCTGGTTAATAATTATATTTAAAAGAATACTTTTAAATATAATTACAATTAAAAAAACAACGTTTTCTGTTATGCTGAAAAAAGTTTTTTGTGGAAGAAATGCTACTTTTTTCCCAGAATTTTTTGTAAAAAAAAAATAAAATTAATAAAAAATGTATTGAGTCAGAAATATTTAGTAAACTTAACTTAAAGGGTTAGTTCACCGAAAAATTCCAAGTTCATTACAGGGTTGGCCGATGTCGAACCAATTAGGCATCGTACGATGTCTAATGTGAAACATCGCGATGGACGATGGCATCGTCTTCATAGGCGGCAGTTGTTGGGGGAAGGGGGTTGTTTAGTTGTAACTAAAACACCAAGCCCCGCCCCACACCTGACAAAAATAACAGTGTCCGCGCGAGCAGATGAGAGAAGATCGAGCGCAGGAATGATCGCGTGCGAGTGCTTGAATTGCGCGCGGATGACACATCAAGTGCGCGCAAGGGTTTGAAATGAGCTTGCGGGCCCCCGTTTCTTCGCATGTATATCTGTTTTCCTCTCGTGGAAATGATTTACCGCGCTCGCCAGCATCAGTGGTGCGCTCGCTTATTAATGGCATAGATTTGCCGCCATAGATTAAGTGTGTTTTTCGCGAGCTGGTTGCTACTGCTGCGGCGGGGCATATGGCATCGTCTATCGACCCAACCCTATTACTTACTCACCCTCATATTGTTCCAAACCCATAAGGCATTCGTTCGTCTTCAGAACACAAATGATGAGATTTTTGAATAAATCAGAGAGCCATCTGAGCCTCCATAGACAGCAACACAACTGAAATGGTCCCAGATCCAGAAACCTAGGAGAACATTCGTAAAACAGTCCATGTGACATCAGTGGACATCAACTTCACTTTTGCGATGCTAGGAGAATACTCTTTTGCGCGAATAAAACAAAAATAACATAATTTACTCTTCTCCTGTGACTTATGTTTTCTGCCGTTTTAGAGTATCTCAACGTGCAGTCTTTAACATATGTGACATAATCAGCCTTGTTTACATCGGGGTGAAAGCATGCGCATGTCTGTAATCTGCGGCTGTTTACGACTAGAGCGGACGATTACGCAATAATGTTCTCTAAAATGTCGCAAGAGGTCATAGGAGTCCTAGGAGAAGAATGGTTGAGTATATGATGTTATTTTTGTTTTCTTTGCACAAAAAAAACCCTGAAGTTGTCACTGATGTCACATGTACTTTTTTTTACCGGTGTTTTTACCACATTTCAGTTGTATTGCTGTCTATGAAAGGTCTGATGGCTCTCTGATATCATCAAAAAATCTCTTAATGTGTGTTCTGTTAATGCTGGTATAACTTGGGTCACTGTTTTGCAAATCGTCTTTTTACAAAAAAAATTAGACTCGTTTTGTCTCAGACTCGTTATGTTTACCATAATTTTTTCCTATTGGATGTTGTCTGTAAAGAAACAATGCTTAAGTCATTAGTCAGCATTTTGCATACCAATAACTTCAAAGAGACGGAAAACAAGTGCAGGAGCCTCATTAGTAGCGCTGATACTGTCAAAGTTTGTTCATGGAATGTTCCAAATAACAGGAAGCCAGGAGAAATTAGAGTCTGATAGTATTTTTTTCCACGATGCACACGCCTGACACAAGAAGGTCAAACGGGTGCTCAAAGTGAGGAATGCTATGCTAAATACGCTAATCGGATGAGAGAGGGGATATGAGGTTGATTGCAAGTTATTCAGAATTTCCTGTCTGGGGTCTGTTTCCCTTTACAAATTTTTCAAATACATATTTACACAGGGAGTGACTTTTCTCAGTGGTCCTGCGATTGAACAGCGAGGGGTCTCAGGAAAACAGAGCTGTGCTGACAGACAAGCTGTTGGCTGGTGTAGTACCGTGTTGTTCAGGCTAGCAGTGAGAGAACTCCAGCTGCGCTCTGCTAAGCGCCAGGTTGTGGACATGGTTCTCCGTTGGCCTTTTGGTCCGGGACAGAGTCGAAATGAAAACAGAGAGGTTAGAAAGGAAGGAGCAGAAACATGTGACACAGTGTGTTTACTGCTTGTGCTCTCTCACCTTTTAGTCTGGCAGTCTGGAATGTTCCACTTTCACTCAACCACGTTGAAAGGAAATAAGATTTGGGATTGTGGGTGTGTTATGCCCGAGGCTAAGGATTGGCCTCGGCCTTATGCGCACGATGAAACTTTGTCCGTGTCATGAGTGCAATTCTTTAGATTTCAGGCTTACAAAAAAGGCGGATGTTCGAGACCACCGTAATCAGAGATGCCCAAGATTGTCAGTCATTCACGAAACATCTGGTGAGCACAGTGAGCTACACGCATCCACCTGCTATGGTTTTACTCGTGGAGCACTAACAGTCACTCTAAAATCATATGTTTAAAATGTGCTCGTCTTCAACTAGGTCTGCTACTGCTTCAGCCAGCTTGGCATTGGGAAGACTTCACCATGGGACTTTGTAACGAGAGAGAAAACAAAAATGAAAAGGTTACGAGAAATACATGTCAAGTCAGGACAAAAGTGTAGAATGCGAGAGACTTCCAACAAATATAAACATCCTGTCATCATTTACTCATGTTGTTTCAAACCTGTTAGTCTTTTTCTTAAAGGGACAGTTCCCCCAAAAATGAACATTCTGTCATTAATTACTCAGGAATGCACATGCTTTCATTAGTTTTGTTTTATTTGTGCCTTTAAAAAGCTTGTAGCTTTGTAAAATCAAGGTTGAACCACTGATGTCACATAGAATATTTCAATGACGTCCTTACTACCTTTCTGGGCCTTGAACTTGTCAATTCTGTTGCTGTCTGCTCTCGGATTTCATCACAAATATCTTAATTTGTGTTATGAAGATTAATAAAGTTATTGTGGGTGAGTATAGGGCTGGGCGATATATATCGAACGAGTAAAGCCGGTTCTTTGATTAGCGGTAAATCTCCGTCAGCTGTTTTTAAATGCAGCACCAGTTTATGAACAGAGCCGTAGATCACTGACAAGCTACGCGTTGAGTTTCGCGGGTGATTCAATGGCTCAGTGATCTACGGCTCTGTGTATAATATGGCGTTCCTTTTGATAACAGATAACAGAACAGGCTTTACTGACAAGATGCGCATAATATATCGTTTGATGTATATCGCCCAGCCCTAGGTGAGTAATTAGTGTCAGAATTTTCAAATTTGGGTGAGTTACCCTTAATACAATAAAGTAATAAAAAATCTAACTTTGCATAATGGAAGTAAACAGATACGCAGTTGTTTGCTGTTAACGTTCATGGAAGGATGGCTGTGTTTATTTAGAAATGAGAAACCGTTTTGACGTTTTTTTTTTTACTTGTAGAAAAGAAAACTGTTCAGTATATAAGGTTGATCGTAACAAACAGTAAATTTAGTCTGTTTCAGCTTTCTGCTCTCAGACAAAGAACAATGAGATTTTGAGAGCAGTTGAAGTCCTGAGACTGTAAAGATGTGTGGACAGGTGTAACCCAAGCCCATGTGAGTGAGGTGATGAGCGGGTGCAGAAGGTGCAGCCCTGGGAAAGTTTAGGTGACCCAAAAGTTGGTGCTGTTGGGTGGCTTTGTGGCTCTGTCCTCAGTATGCAGGTGGATGCATGGTCTGATACTAAGCTCTCAACACTTATCAAGCTTGTTTTGACATTGGTAAGATCCTGTGACCCTCTGCCCTTCGCTTCTCTCAGATGAAGTCTTTCACTGCAGAGGTGAGCCTTTGTTTGAAATATTGAGGCGGATTAGAGCAGCCCACCTCTCTCTGCTGGCTGAGCCGCTTTGTTTTAGTCTGTTCCGGGATAAGGATCAAAATAAAATGTGTTTTTGTGCTTGTTAAAAATGATTCCTTGTTCTTTGGTTTCTGAGTTGTCTCCTCCTCTCTTGAAAAGAATAATTCATCCAGAAATAAATGTGTACTAAAACTAAGATTTAGATTTAGAGTCTGTTTGTCCATCAGAACAGAATTTGAGAATTTAAATTTAAGCCAATTAATCATATGCAGTGAATGGGCGCCGTCAGAATAAGAGTTATAGTGTCATGCCAATCAAGGCCCTTAGACGGAAGCTTGTTAAAATAAACGAAAGCCTGCTGCGCACAAGACCCTGCTCTCAAGCAGCACAGATGTTACATAACCCTTTTGGAATGGAAGAACCCCTTTTTTGAGGTTCATTCCAGTCAAAGTGGCTGGGAGGTCCACCAGACTAGCCTTTGTTTCTCTCATTCATGCGGTTAAGTGGGTTTGAATGTGGAGCAGTGTTGCGCTATTGGGTCATCTGCCAGTCACAACTTTTGGTGATGAGATTATGTTGAGCTGATTTAGAGTTTACATTCACAATGGATTTAAAGACGCTGCAATTAGCATTAGGGTTTGGTAAGAAGGGGATACATACAGCATTACTCAGCAAGATTAGCAAAGAGAACAAGGCGTGTATCCGGTGAAAGAAAGTTGTGGACTTAATGTTCTGTTATTAAGCCACAGATTTACTGTACAGAAACAAGGTACCATTGACTTTTAGACTGCATCTATCAGAAATATTATTATATTGTGAAATGTTATCCTGAGTCCTGAGTCCTCTTTCAGGAACTGCAATAGAACTAAGTCCTTTTTTACTTGGTCCACCTCTTGGTCCACTTGAAGGGGTCTTGGTTCGGTCATTGTAAAGAGGGCTCAAGTGTGAATACACCCTTTAACAGTGATGTATAAAATCTTAAAGGAAATGTAATTTCATGACAACATAGGTGACAGGTAACTGTTCACTTATCAGTGTCTTAACCAGTGATAAGAGTTACTGCCTGATATTGATAAAGATCAATGATCATCGCTTCCTCCCAAAGCCAAATTGATATAAAAGGACATTTAAAATTAAAATGACATTTCAAATAAGCATCAACTCTAAAAAGTAAAGTTGTATACATTGCAGTGATTTTAAGGGACTATATTGCACCAAGACGATGGTTTACAAACTAGCATTAAAGGTGCCATAGAATGGAAAACTGAATTGACCTTGGCATGGTTGAATAATAACAGTTCAGTACATGGACATA
>JAUMHQ010000083.1:12061282-12075268 GCA_032361165.1 Enteromius paludinosus
AGGTAAGACACCAGTTCAGTCTGTGTGACACGCTGCTGTCAATCAACTATTGTGGGAGTGGCCTCTGTCTGTGTGACTCCTCACCGACATAAATTTGAGAATGGCTTGTTTTCAGAAGGGGCAACTTATTTTTATTAAATGAAAAGAAAACTACATGTGGATCTTTATCATTGTGGAATGGTTGTGTACACACACTCTCAACACACATTTCAGTCCAAACAGCTTGTAAAAGTGCATGTACCACCGTATGACCCCTTTAAATGATAACATGGGTACAATCCCTGGGATAAAATCCTTTTGGACTGTCTGGTCAACTGCCAACATTATCTGGCAGTTAAAGGTCATGGAGGTCATAGCATTACCAATCATCCTATTGCAGCATTTTAAACTCTCTTTTTCACTTGGGGGTCACAGTTTAGAGCCTTAAGGTATACATTTTCTCCATGCTCTCCCTGTATTTAATATCTTAACCGTTTAAACATGTTTTCCTCCACCTGGTTTTGATTGTTTCCTCTCTATTATCAATCTCTCCTGAGAGCTAATAGTGAGTTTCCTGGTGTTTCACTGACCTTGATAGCCGTGTTTTGTGTGAGATGCATGGTCATGTTATTGTGCAATTTTTTAAGGAACACAATTTTCTTTCAGAATTGCAATACTTTGGCCTTTTGGCACTCTCTGAAAACTTTTAGATTGTAAACAAGTAAATTGTCAGGACAATGCCCCCTTTTCTCTTTAAACAGGGGGCATCCCAAGAGTTTCGACAGTGGTACTGCAGGGGTCTTTATATTTAATATGCATAAACACAATCTTAAATTAATGTAAACTAAAGTGAAACTATGAATATTTAATTCTCTTTATCCACTAAGGACTCCTAAAAAATAGTTTTATACTCCACCTTAAAGCACCAACCACAGACTCAGTAGTCATACATCACTAATAGCATCCTCATAACTATATAACTTCAGGAGCTGCTCTCCCTGTGTCTGCTAAACTTGAATATGAACCATGGTTGGCACGTCCCTGTCATTCATTAATGCTGTCTCCATTTTCACTTTCCATCCCCTGCTGCCTGACTTCCAGTAACTCCCATCCCCCCACGCACATACATTTTATTGGGAGGGGTTTTTATTCACCAAGGACCTCCCCTTCCAGTGCATTCATCCAACTGTATTCTAAATAAAAGCCTCACCTTAAGGCTGCTGTGAATATTTAGTTCATAGGCCTTTTATGTGAAACTTTAGACATATCATGAGAGTTGTAAAAGTGCAGTTACTATAATTAACTGTGATTATTTCTAAAATAGTGTTGAAGTGTGGGAAAATATGTGATGTGTGTTTATAAGAAACATCTGTGTCTCCAAGTTTTTGATATACCAAAGGGTTCATTTATACAAGACATATATGTTTGTTTGTTTGTTTTTTTAAGTTAAACAAGATTTACCCTTGGTATCATTTTGATACCACAAAATGTAACATTTGAAGATGCTGTCAGAAAATTGGAATGAAGAATGATTAGAACCTCCTGTATCTGCTCTGGATTAGATCTTTATTTTATTCAGCCATTTACATTTTGGACATTTTGGAAGAAAATTCCCATTTTTTTGGAGTAATGGAGATTGGACAGGAAGTAGATATGAACAAATTTGAACTCACATCACCTGCTTTAGCATCAGGGCTCCGGATGTCAGAGCCACTATTTCATAAATCATTGAAGTCATAGACTTGCAATGATAGAAAGAATTACATATAAATTATTTTTTGCAGCAGGAACCCTACTTGAGTAAACCAGCCAAAAGAATTGATATTCACAGGCAATTTATTGCACAGCCATGATGAAATACTGTCAGCTGATTCTCTTTAAATGGAAATAAGGTCATGAGTTACGATGTTAGAAACATTGTAGGATAAGTCTTTCAATGACCTAATTCGACTGAAAACCGTATTAAATGGTCTCACGCAGACTTGCCTGAAATATTATTTGCAGAGTTATAGATATGCTCTCCTTTTGTGACAAGCCAGTACACGCGTATAGTACCATGCCCGGGTTTAAAAACCCGCAGGGAATAAATAAAAAATTCTGAGTGATATTTTTATATATACAACTTCTGAAATGGACATTATTCTTGTTTGACTGTTCACTGACTTCACCCAAACCAGAAGACCTTTTCAGCCACAAAAAACCACAGCTTAGTTATGAGGGGGTACCAAATTTCTTAATTCATAAAACTTTGTAGTTGTTGTAACATTAAATATCCCACCAGACCTAATTCCAGGCCTGAGCGTGGTATTGTATATTCAGCTTGAAAGTATATTAATATCATTTTTAAAAATGTTAATTGCTTGTAGATCAGATCCAGAAGCTGACTTCTATGAGAAATCGGTTGCCAGTTTTTTGTGGTAGGGGAATGACATCAGTACTTTAAGCCAAGCGTGACATAGGAAGTTCTGTGTTGCCTCATTTCTTCTGCAAATTTAAAGCCGCTGGTATGTTGCACATAAAGGGCCACATTATATTCCATCTTCTGCTGCGCTATATCCTTCCACTGACACACCCTTCTTCAGTACACGGGGTCAGGTTGTGTTCATGGAGGATATTTTCCTTCTCTACAGGATTACCAAAAGGTAAAGTGGAATCAAAAGCTGTTCTGTTGTAAATAAAGAGTGCTGTGAAGTTCAGTACTGCATTGGGAATTTATACAGTTTATGTCACTCCAGCTCTCTGTTTTTGGACGTTCCAGTCTGTTGGTTAATGTACGGGTGGGGGATTTTTTTTGTGACTCTTGTACCCTAGTTGGTGATGACTTGTTTAGAGTCAACTGATTTATCAAACACACTGATTCATTCAGGAACAAAACAAGTCTTTATGAGTGAAGCACAGAATCATTCAGCTGTTTCTTTAAAAAGTAATTGATTTATTTAGAAAGAAAATAATTATGTGAGTCATTGAATTATTCACTCGAACAATTCTTTCAAACTCAATTAATTTAGAAATGCCTTTGTGTGCAGCTCAGAAACAGGCGTTGTTTGGAAATATTTTCAGTAGTAGTAAATTGTATCATGTCTGTCTAGTTTTAGTCTTTTCTTCTTGTGTTTATTTTGGTTGTTCCCATGTGTTTTGCCCATATATGGTTTTTCCTGTGTTTGGTGTGATTTTTAGTTGATTGATTCCCACCTGTGCTTCCCCAGCTGTTCTTAGTTTAAGTCATCAGTCCTTGTGTATTTAGTTCATGTCCTTTTCAGTGGTGTTTGTCCGTGAATATAGGTAGTTAATGTCAAGTGTGTGTTGATGCATTAAAACTACGTTCTTCATTTACTCCTTGTGCTACTCTTGTTGATTCTACAACCACCGGATGTTACATAAATATAGATGAAGAAACAGGCAGTATCTAAACCGTAATATATTGAATATTTTAAAAGAAATTATATATATATATATATAAAAAAACTAAAAAGAATATTTTGTGAATTAGATGTTATTTAGATATAATGTGTGTGGGTTTTGGATCAAGTACTCCAAGTAATTTTAGGAGTTCTTACTGATTTTATAGAACGTTAACAAATGGCAGTTCATTTCAGGTGTTTGGCTTTACCTGTAACAGTATAATGTTTATAGGACGGATTCAGAGGTTAGCAATGCATGTATGTGAATTGTTTCTCCTACAGAATTCTGACAGTTAACTGCTCCTCAGAGTTGTTATTTGTCCCATTTTTCTCAAGAAGGCATTGTTCTACATATGATAGAGCTTATCCATTTTTCCCTGAGGCTGTAATTACAGTCACAAGTAAACTGATGATTGAGTGAATCGATTCCACATGCTGAATTAAATCTTCCTGGGCCTCTCCGAGCACATGGAAGTTCTTGCCTATTTGCAATTAGTTTTTCAGATTTGCACCCCGTTTCATCATGGTTTCGTCTCTGGTGTCGCAAAGAGAACGATAGCACAGAAATCAAAAGTAGATTTTCTCATTACCGTCTGAGTTGAAATGAGTACAATCCTAATTCCTTCAGTCTTTGTCATATCTAAAATGATCCACGAGACATTTTATAATCGGAAACCATTTTTTGACATTACACCAGAAGACTGCTGATGTGAGTCTGTGTTTTGTTAGACAGGGCTTGGAATCACATTGTGTTCGCACAGCTAGTCCCACTATGTCAGCTACTTGTCTGTACAGTCAACATGAAATAAAAAACCCTGTATGTGAATCAATAGCTGGTTTATGGGTACATTTATATAATTTAGAGAAATTAAGCACCAAGCTGCGATGTTCTAAGTAAAGTGGTCTTCTCTTTTACTTATTTACTTCTTCCAAAGAGGTCCAAAAAATCTGAAACAAGAAGTACTTTGTTTCTGATTTAAAAACAGTGTTCAGTTACAAAGCGTACTATCATTTTGCGAACTTGAGTAAAAATGTGAAAGTTACTGATTAACACAATTCCAACTAATTTTCTTGTCCCTTTTTGCTTTACGGACAGCAGCCCTCAAGCTGCTTAATGATCTACAGTTGTCAACATTTGAAGTGGATAAAAAAAAAAGTTCATCAAAGTTTTCCTAAGACAAGAATAGGTATTGTTTTTGATTTTAGGACAACTTTGATGAAAGGTTTTGATCCACTTCGAATGTTGACTACTATATATCAAATGATCATGTTCTTGTGATTTGAGAGTGATCAAATTATTACGCATAATTGCGGTAGCCCAGTAGTGCACAACACAATCCAATTAAAAAACCTAACATAAGCTCATACAGCACAACGAAATTAAAAAAGCAAACATGAACTCACAGCCCAACGGAAATGCTCCCAACCACTAGGGGGCAGTTGGTCTGCAGAATCAGCTATTGTGCGAGGTACTCGCAGGTGCTGTGGGCTGTGTTGGGAGTAAAACTTTGTTGGTAGGGACCCACAAAGTGGACAATACATAGCGAACTTCAATAACGTCAGGGGATGGTTGTAATGTCTGCGTTAAAACTATCAAAACAGGTACAGACCACCCGCGAATACTCATGACATCCACACAATATCCGTTTCTGCAGACCACCATAGTGATCGGGGCATTTCTGTTGTGTTGTGGCTTAATGCACTAGTGTTGTGAGCTTATGTTTGCTTTTGTAATTTTGTTCTGTTGTGAGCTTATGTTTGCTTTTTTAATTCTGTTGTGTAGTGCACTACTGAGCTTTCGATCCTGCATAGACAGCAACGCAACTACCGCATTCAAGGCCCAGAAAGATAGTAAGGACATTGTTAAAATATTCCATGTCACATCAGTGGTTCAACCTTTATTTTTTTAAATAAAGTCTGTTCTATTTAATTTTTCCTTGAAGAATCTTGAAAAAATCATTAGCATAAGAGACTGTTAATGCAGTGATAGTGGGCTAAATGAATTCTTTGCAGTAAAGCTTGGAAAACATTTATTTTGTCAGTTGCTAAGAGATGCTTTTCTTCAGCACCACTGAATGAATGAATGACACATTTATATAGTGCTTTACTGTGTATTGCCATACACCCAAAGCGCTTTACAATCATATGGGGTGTCTCTCCTCAACCACCACCAGTGTGCAGCATCCACTTGGATGATGCGACGGCAGCCACAGGACAACGGCGCCAGTGCGCTCACCACACACCAGCTACAGGTGGAGAGGAGAGAGATACAGCTAACCAGTGGATGGGGATTATTGGGAGGCCATGATAGACAAGGGCCACTGGGAATTTGGCCTGGATACCGGGGTTACACCCCTACTCTTTACGATGATTATCATGGGATTTTTAATGACCACAGAGAGTCAGGACCTCAGTTTAACGTCTCATCCGAAAGACTCTATTGACAGTATAGTGTCCCCGTCGCTATGCTGGGTCATTGGGACCCACACAGACCACAAGGTGAGCACCCCCTGCTGGCCTCTCTAGCACCTTTTCCAGCAGCAACCTAGTTTTCCCAGGAGGTCTCCCATCCAGGTACTGACCAGGCTCAACCCTGCTTAGCTTCAGTGGGCAACCAGTCTTGGGCTGCAGGGTGATATGGCTGTGGCAAATTTAAGCAAATTTAAGGCTATGCATGTAGCATGAGGTCATGTTGCAGATGTTTACTTTGTTTTTGCTGATTTAATGTTGCTGAGCAGTCTGCACGTGCCTCCAGTGCTCATCTGAACACAGACTGGAATTTCAGCTGACAGACCAGGACCATACTTCCAAATCTCAAGAAATTCTTAAAATCAGTCTTTGAAAGGTTAGTTCACGCCCAAATTTTAATTCTGTTGTCATTTGCTTCCCCTAATGGTGTGTCAGACTTGTATGACTTTCTGTCTTGAGAAGAACACAAAAAGAGTCATTTAGCAGGATGTCTGAGCTTCGGTGAAAGTTGAAGGTGACCTTTAAACAAGTGTTTTTCTGTACGTTCTGACCTCCACTTTTCTAAGGATTCTGGATTTGAAAAGTGTAAGATTTAGTGCTGTAACAGTCTGAAAGAATTATGGCTCTGTACTTTTCCAATCACATGAGGCCGATTTCTCCACACGTGTCTCAAAGAGTGTTTTCCCTCTTTTAAGAGTTTCTATGACTCCAGTCATTATTGTATATTATGGTCTTCCCACAAAAATGAAGGGTGATGATGATGTTGTTGGACAAGCTCCACTGAAGTTCAGGGAAAAGTAAAAGTTGCATCTGCTTTGAGAGGTATCATCCATACACTTCATGTAAAGAGCAGGTTCTTAGGTCTGTCTCGATCGTGAACCACAATACTGCCAAAACATCAAGTAGGTTTGCCATCAGGGTGGATCTGATCACTCTACAGCCCACCAGCTCTTGATATTTACATTACAGGATCCTGGAGAAACCTTTTTAGATATATATGTATTTAAACTTGGTTAAACAAACCTCATGTGAGGCCCTCAAATAATCATCCGGACCTCCTTCAACCACCTGGCAACGTCAAGACGGAAATGGTAACTTATATAATGCCAGAATATTACAGCCCATGTGTTTTAGTCTGAGAGGTTTAACATTGCCCTAGTGTTGGTGTCCAGCCTATGGTGCTGCCAAGCTCTTCATCAATATTCAGTAGAGGAACTCTTATGGTGGCTTAACAGCATTTCTGCCAGGTCCATTTGATGGGTGACCACATTAAAACGAATTTAATGTTTGTGAAAGACTGTGACTGTAAGCAATTAAACTCATGAAATATAAAAAAATGCTAAAAAGTTCTTAAGCCATAGTTTACTTTACCTATATTTCTATTATATTCATCCATTACAACAGTGGCATAGACAAAGTTTGTTTGTTTCAGTATTGAAGTCATGCCCTGTATTAGTTCACTAGCTTAAATAATCTATTGTGCAATAAGGTTTGCTTCATAAATGACATTATGTATTGTAATGGCTTGTTATGACTTTTTAAAATACATTTTCCTTTTTATATTTTGCGCAAATGTTTTACATAGTATTGGTCCCTTTTAAACCTAAGACTATTTATTGACTTATGTTATATTTATTGCTTTATGGCTGATACCTATATATATTAATATTTTGAAATCAAATAAGTTACTTATTATCCGTTAATGCCATTCATCAATGGACCAGATACTGAAGAGCTATTAAGTTTGAAAATCTGTAAGAAAACTCAAAAAGTCAGTCCAGTCTGTTTTGTTTTTCTTTTTCTTCATTTTTGGTCACATTTCCTCGTGCTTTTATAGGAAACATATGCACTTTTTTACTTTCCTGCTAATTTACTTCATGAACTGCCCTTGTGTTTTCAATCCATGAGGAGCGATTGGCTCAATAAACAGAGTTTCCTATGTGCCATGACCGGCCAAACACAAGCACTCTGTGGCTGCGTGTTTATCTGCAGCTCTCAGTGCATTTCCACTGACATACCGTGTGTGTCTCCGCAGGTGCGCATCGGTGCGGAAAATGCATAAAGAAGTGTCTGTGAGGATACTTCCACCAGCTTCACCACAACATTCTCCCTGCCTTTTCATCTTTAAAGTCAGATGATGAAAAAAAAATTAAGCCATGAGGACTTCTAGGTTTACAAATTTTATGAAGCGCCTTTCATGCATGAGTGCCCTACTCTCTTTCCAAAATAACACTTCACTGTCTGTCCGCACCACTGGTTCCTCCACACTGGCCTTTTGCCCGAAGCCTGAGAATCATCCTCAGAGTCATCCATCTAAACTTCTATCTATCTGTATTTATTTAGCTTCCCTCTTTCTGTCTGCCTTTGTCTAAAAATGTTTTTTTGTCTAATAAACTTAAGCAAACCCCAGACCTTTCCACAAAAAATACACTTCCATAGATTGTGCCAGGGTTCATTTCGTTCAAATGTAGTGCTGAGAGTGAAGCAAAACTGCCCCCAGGAAGTTGAACTGAAGCGGTGTGGAAATATTTACATGTCCGCTGTTTAATACCTTGCATGGTCTGAACCTCCTCTGTAGAATGAGACCTTTGTGGGGTTGTATTTAGGCAGCATCTCCACACTGCATGCCACTGCAGCTACGCTGGATGACTTGGGTTGGTGTGGCCTGCATTAGTACAGTAAACACTGGCTACTTCATCTGAGCGTCACACTGGTTTGTGGTGACAAGGTTTTTAGTCTTTTGGCCTTTTGGTTTGTGTTGAAGAATTAAATTGTGGATTGTCTTGGACACTGTTATGAAGTCCAAATTAAAGAACAAGGAGCCAGTAAGGCTCCTTCATGCATTTTAAGGTTGATTAAAACACTCATGTAGATTATTAAATAATAGCAAATTGAATGTGCACTGAATGTGTCAGCACTTGTATTATTGTTTCAAGATTTATGCTTATGTATTGCAACAGCAAAATGTATTTTATTTAACTAGATTTCCACTGGAAACTAAAGGTGGCTGCAATTGCTTTCACCTTCACAATCCAACAAAAAGCATACATAGGCCTGCTGTATATTTATATAGCTTGGTATGCTTTGCAAAAACAATATAAAGAACTATGGAATTCTCTTAAAAGCCTGCTTTAAGTACAGGCAATATTTATGTAACTAGAACAAAAAAGCTTTGTGTTTATTTAAATGATATTTTAGGGTGTATTAAGAATTTTGATGTTTTTGAAGTTGGTACATTAGTTGGTTTATAAATAGTTCAGGCCAAATGTACACTTAATGATTTATGGCTGTCATCTAAATTCAAGCGTTTTATACTCCACAGGAAATACCCCAAAGCCCATCGCTGACAGACAGCTTTATCTTGGCTGAAAGTATTTACTGTCCCTGAAAGGTACTGAGAATTATTCTGAGCCCTCAGAGCTGCTGTGAGTGTTGCATAACTCTGGTACTTCAGCAGGTGGGACTATGTTTATGAAATGATTATAAAATCTGGACCTGGAAAAAAACATCAGACTTATAACAAGAGCTCTGGATCTTCATACTGGTAGACTACAGATATTGTGCCAGGGGCCGCTACATTGTTAGATGATATCGATATCAACCACCTAAACCTCTAGAGGAAGCTTGGGGCACATCTGGCCGTTCTTGAGACACGTAAATTCTAGTAAGAAATTCAAAAATACAATAAAATTGATTGAGGTTGTTCTTTTCAAAACATGTCATTTTTCTTGTGTGTGCAATGCAATATTTCAGTGAATGAAAACACGCTTATTCCAGGAAAGAATACTCTGTCCATAAAATTATTTTTCTGATTGAAAGTGTTTACATGACCCTCATGGCTACTTTGGTGATTATGAGATGAATTTTGGTCCATTTGATGTTGTTTCCCAGTGCATTCTCGATCCATTACAAACAAATGTTTTTTTGGTCTCCGTCTACGCGGAGGATCTTTTTTTAACTCCTCCTGTTTGAGATGTTGGGGCTCTGTCTGCTTCTGTGGTGCTGTGTTTTGAAAGTCTACTCTATTTTAAACTGCAATATGTGTATTTTTCCCAAATAGTTCTCTGAAAATGTACCCAAATAACATTGCAATGTAACCTTTTGCACTTTCACGCTTCCATTTGAACATACCTTAGCCATACCACTCTTCCTTGTGCACTGACATGTTGTGTTCACGGTGTATGTGTGTGTGTGTGTGCTCTCCCTCATTCCCCTGAACTCAGTGGCTCTCTGTATAAAGGTATCTTTGTGATAGCCTAAGGTCTTAAGTCATGCAAGGGGGGGCCAGCACTTGCAGCTGTGTTACTTTCCTTGGCTGGCCTGATTTTTCAGACCCTCAAACACCACAGACAACCCAGTTATGCAAACGTGTCTATCCAACGACTTTTTCCCCTTTGGAAAAACAGACTGCTCCAAAACAAAAAAAAGTCATGTTATCTCTTCCCAAAGGCACTGTGATTATAAAGCCAAGAAAAAAGGTCTGTAGTCTGTAAATTCTAAAACTGAATGATGTTCAAAATGACCAGTGAAGTCTGATTACTGATAAAGCAATTCATATGAGATGGTCTTTTTTAATGAATTAAAAGCTTTTTTTGTGCTTTTTACCAGTGTAATGCAATACCAGAGTGAATGACTATGAGGAAATACAGCGCGACTAGTGTAGTCCAATTAATGGGAAAATGAGTCTTATGTTCTATATTTTTGTGTACCAAACATGTACAGTTTGATCATTGTAGTTCAAAGTTAAGTGAATGAAACTGTGAGTTGGGGTGTGTTTATTGAATAAAACACAGTATCATTCCTAATCAAATCATTTGAATAAATTAAGGTAATCCAAAACATGGAGCATTACCAGTGTTCAAAATGTTCTACTATTCTGGTCCACTGAAAAAAAAAAAAGTATGACAGGATTTCTTTAATACAAAAACTCTGTCAAAGGATTTCAGACAGAGGGCTGTGGTTAAGATCATACTAGTGATTGGCGTGAGAAATTTGTAAGAGGGTTTGGTTTTTAGATTGGTATCCAGATTTGGGACTCGGTCCTTAATATTTGTTAATTCTTAAGTGACAGTAGCTGTGCAGCCGATTTGTTTCCGTAGCACTGGTCTGACAATTCTGAGAGTGTCTCTGTTTCTCCTCCAGATGCGTGCTAAGCACCAATAGACAAGGAAAATCTTTTCATCTAATTGTAGTCAACAACGAGAGAGGAATGTTTCTCCAGTTTTTGAAGTCTTTCTTCAAAAGCTCATGGGATCTGCGGGGGAACCGTAGCATCTCTTTAGGGCTGTAGTAATCTGGCCTCATGGGCCAGAGGGGGGAAAACATTCCAGAAATTTTTCTCAGTGACAATGATAATGACCCTAAGATTGAAATTTGCGTAAAGGTACATGCTGTGACCGTGGGCTGATATTTTAATACACTCCTGCATGAAACGGCCAAGGAAAACCCCTCTGCTGTCCGTAAGTGATACCTCTTTTGGTAGGTATGACGGTTTCGATTGGTCGTCCTGCCAAAATGTACTGCCAGGAAAGGATTTGTGTGTATAATTAAAATCTTCCCATATTGTAGCGCTGCACAAACCTACAAGATCATACGGATCAAAACCTAACATGCAAAAAACAGTATCAGATATGTCTTTTTTGAGTACTTGCCAGGGTTTTTTCAACTCTTCCAATTCTTAAATGGTGTATGACATTGTGTGCGCATTTCAGTCTTTTTTTTTACTTTTTCAACCTTTGAATTGCGTTACAAAGAAATAAATTATCAAATAATTATTCCTTCCTACATAGATGTTTTGTTATTTGAAGAAACATCTAAAGAGACATGAAATCCCAGGCTTAAGTTATACACGCAAGCACTGCATTCCAGCAAAGGTTGACGGTCCCAAACGAATTAATTTCATCACCTGATCTTGTTCTGTTGAAACAGCTTGGACCCTCATATCACACATACTTCCAGTTTTACTCCCGTTTGAGGCCTGTGGGTGCCTCTTTAATCTGTGACCTCGCCATAGACCTCATGTAAGATTGACTCTCTCTCTTCCCTTTTCTCCAGGCGTTCAGACGAGTCTCTGTGCGAGTGTCAGGTCGTGTATACCTCAGCTGCTCCATGGGCAAGACAAGCAGATCCCTGTTGACACTTGCAGCAGTCAATGGATTGAAGCTGACAGTCTAATGTGCTGGATTAATATGTGCACTGGAATCAAAGTATGGAGAGATGGATGGATATATGATGTTAGGTGGTAAATAAGTATGAAGATTTGTCACTGAACATGTCACTGAGTTCAGGAAAATTATCTTTCCCCATTTAAATGAAGTTTTCTGTCAATGGGATAAACCAAATCTCGCAGAACAAATTTTTTGTAGAGGATTTGTGAATATCTAAGTATTTCTTCTTCTTTATTTGCATCTATTAATGTAAGAAAGTTTATTTTTGTACTGGAAAACAACAAAAGAAAAAATTGTATGTCATTTGATAGTAGTTTTTTTATAGTATTTATGCACTTTAGATACATTTAGTAAAGTAAATTGTAGTATTATTTTGTTATTTTTAATTGCTTGAATTATCTACAAAAAAACCTTTTCAATTTGCATTTTGTTCTTCATTTACAACTAGAACATGTGACATATACAGTAGAGAGTGAGTTTTTCTTGTTTGTCATCCAACAGTTACAGATTTCTTAAGAGGATTTGTCAGGAGCACAGCTTAACTGCCAGCCAAGGTTTTCCTCAGCAGTGACGTCTGACCCAAAGGTTCAACGATGCAACAATTTGCAAAGGTGGCAGAATCATGTCTTTGATTTCACTCCCCCCTGCAGTCTATGGGAGCTTCATGTTTGGTCTCAGGTCAGTAAGTGGATAGGAACAAGTCTCCCCTTGTGCCTGGCTGCAGCTTTGAACAGTCTCAGACTCCTACAGACAGTGCCAGAGCAAAAGGAGGTGCCAGTCACCATGACCCGTCTGGCTGATGAAAGCAATGACCACATGCCAAGCGGGACTTCCAAACATCGTATTAATGGAAAACGTTGGCTCCTAATAGCTGTAGCACAGTCCTGAAAAGCAGGCACTTAGAAACACCATAAACCAAGCTACAACATGCAACATAAAAAAGGATTTATGAGACTGAACAAATGTTTACAAGCCCTTTGAGCAATTATGAATATTTATATGAAATTAAAAACAAAATAAATATGTAGTAAGCTTAAAATGATGATGTGATCTTTCCATAGACCTCACTGTTGGAGGTTCTCTTTGATAGTTTTGGAGACCTTAAGGAGCGGGGAGGACACCCTGATGCATTACTCCCTTAGTAAGAACTGGCTACAATTCAGGATCTCACACACCAGCAAACGACTTCAAAGACTGTAATCCTCACTAAATAATCACTGTCTGTGTCAAAATGGCAGAAAATGGGCCATTTAAACATCCTTCCTTTATTAAAACATACATTATAGCATTTATATCATAGTCTTGAAATTATCAAAAAAAAAAGTTCACCCAAAAATGATTGAAAATTGCCATTAATTACTCGCTTTCATGTTGTTCCAAACCTGTAAGACCTTCATTCTTCACAACACAAATGAACATATTTTTGCTGAAATCCGAGAGCTTTCTGACCCCGCATAGACTGCAACACAACTACCACGTTACTTTTTGTGAATGCGCATTGAAGCCTGGCAAGAAAGAGAAGTTTGTTGAACAAACGTTTGTTTGCTTTTTCTTTGTGGACAAAAATTATTCTTGTAGCTTCATAAAATGATGTCTGAACCACTGATGTCACATGAATTCTAACAATGTTCATACTATCTTTCTAGGCCTTGAACATGGTAGTTGTGTTGCTGTCTATGCAGAGTCAGAAAGCTCTCGGATTTCAACCAAAAGATATTCATTTGTGTATTGAAGATGAACAAAGCTCTTGCAGGTTTGGAAAGACATGAGGGCGAGTAATTTTGGGATGAACTGTTCCATTAAAATCTCCCAGTTGTGGCTTGTTTCTCACTGTATGACTTTGTATTTCATGCTTGCAACTTTCTCACAATTGTGATGCTAAATCTCAAAACGTGACTTTATCCCCCAGTTTCACAGACAAGGCTTAAGCTAGTCCCAGACTAAATTGCATGTTTGAGCTGTCTCAGATG
>JAUMHQ010000083.1:12102961-12113192 GCA_032361165.1 Enteromius paludinosus
GCTACATACCTTCTATGTACATATCAGAGAACAATTTAAAATATTCTCTCAATGCATTCTATGGCACCTTTAACTAAATGAAAGTAATACTAGTCGTAACTTCCAGAAATAAGCTGCAAAGTAGTGTTTGGAAATCAGATTCATTTATGTAACATAGTTAATGCAAATAATCAATTCCCTAATAAATCAGAATTACTGAATCATTTTAATCACAGGTTTTTTTTTAGTATGTAGTTGAATGTTGCTTTTTGTCACTGTTTATACAGTAAGAAATTACACTACATAAAATAGATAATATATTAATATACCTTTTTTAAAATTCCAGATAAATGCCATAATTGCAGAATGAAAGTACAGTATTATACAAATATTTATATGTAACCCTGAAATTAGTATATTTTTAGTGTATTTAGTACTTTCTGATACTAAGTTAAGTTAAACTGCTTGTTTAAAAAGCTTGAGTCTAGATTCTACATCAGAACTTTTGCAAGTTCGCAAGTGAAGTTAAGTGAAGTACTTCATGATGTAAAAATTTGATTTTTATCACCTCAACAGGTTCAGGAGAAGAAGAGAGAAAAGATCAAACGGTTGATATGAAAGAGACGAAGCCAGAAGTGGAAAGTGAAGCAAAACCTACGAGACAGGAAGTGACAGAGGAGGATCTGGAAGACTGGCTGGACAGCATGATCTCGTGATCCCAGAGAAACTGACTGACACTGCTGTGGATTAAATCAGCACACGCAGCTTTGCTACTGCTGACATAGCGTTACTTGTGTGGGGACATGAACATCTCACCGCGACACTTCATTAACTCTTATAATAGCCAAGACTATAAAATGCTTCATCAATGTATTACTCATAAAAGTGTAACAGTTCTCACTCATCACTTATCCGATTAAAAGCAGCTATGACCAGCTTGGATTTATTGCATTAGCTACTTTATTTTCATTCCCCCTGCTCAAAACAAATGCAAATCACCAAAGCTACTACATACATACAAATGGCCATACAATAGCAGTTTAGTGTATTGGCTCCTATTTAATTAACAGTAATTGTTTCTGTCCTAGAATGTAGATTCCCATTGTTTTGCAATCGTACATTATAAATGATCAGGCAAACATGATTTCAGTTATTTAACCTTGACCGAACATTAAAAAAAGCAGTGTAATCTGTACTCATGAACAAACGTTAACTAAAGCTACAAAACTGATAGGCTAAACTAAACTGCAAATAGCAAAACATACGAGCAGGAACAAAATGTTTGCATAGTCTCTTGTAGTAAGGCACTTTTCTGTATGAGAAACAGCTAGTGGATTGAAGCAGATGATCGTAATATTTCTCATTCCACCAGTCAGGTTACCGTCCTTAAAGGCATTGCACATTCTTTATAGTCTTTTTTTGTTGTTGTTGTTGTTTTTACATCAAACAGGCAGAAATTGTGTTTGGCACTCATCGAATACAAAGAAGGTATTCTTGTGCATATTTGTGTAGCGTTCATTCAACATTAAAAACATACAAATGTCAACAGCTCACAAGTTCGTGTGCATTTGTGAGTTAAGCAAATGAGGCATTTTCCCATGTTTCTTTTAGTCAAACATGGCTTTGTGTCTTAATTTGGCAATGTGTGCTACATGTTTGTTTTTTTTGTTTTTTTAATGTTTCACGTGAGTTCACATTTTTGGCTCGATCACAATAAGTTCTCAGTATGTGGCTGTCATTTCTGTTGTAGAAGTGGTTGAGGTTGTTTTGATTGGGTGAATTAGTGAGCAGCATATGATAAGAGCTAGTTTAGGATGTAGTGTCCAACCTGTACAAGGTCCTAAAATCCATGTGGACATTAGGATCTCGTATAGTGTCTCTCATATTATAGGACTGAGGACAACATGTCCTCTAGCCCAGCTGGTCCTCGTATTGCTTCCTGAAACAGTCTCCAGCAGGGAAGAAATCCCAGCATCTCTCCTGATACATCTTCCAAACATACGACTCCTGGAATAGAAAGATAATAATAACATATAATTTATTAAATATAATAATATACACTACGATTCACAAGTCTGGGGTCATGCATTTTTTTTCAATAAGTTAATATTTGAATGTAGCATGGATGCATTAAATTGATTGAAAATGCTCTTTTAAACCTTATTCGTCAATCTTAAACAGCTGTCTGTAAAAAGCTCATCATTAACTGAATAAGTTGTGGACCATCCAGGTATTAAGATTCAAGGGTATGTAAACTTTTGAGCCATTTTTTATTTTGTGTCGTGGAGTATATGTAAACATCTGTTAATTGAAAAAAGCTTAACTAAAAGCTAAAATGCCATTTTTATGATCCTTCTTACTTTGTTAAATCTAAACATATGAGCAGAACTGTATTTTACTGACCCCAAAATGTTGAAAGGTAGTGTATATTGATTTTATAAATAAGGCAGTAGCTTTAATTGGATTAGTAGATTACCTGACCAGTGTACTCAGTCTCATCTTTGTTGATAAGATACATCAGGAAGAATCTGTTAGAAAAGAATATTTGAATATTCCGATGTTTAGTCAATAAAGGAAGCATTATAACAATGCAAAGTTTGTCTTACTTTGCATATCGGATGTTTATGTCACAATGTTTACTCACAAATAGTTAGCCAGATTGTGCTCTTGTAAGGTATGGGTCTCAAAGCCGTGCGGAGTTCTGTCAAAATAGTCGTTCCCGATTCCACAGATGAAGCATTTTGTCTACATCAAAGATAAAAAAGAAAAGTTAAATCGATTACAGACTGCTCTTTTTACATTTTAAAAGAATGACATACGAAAGCACTCACCTCCATGTCCTCTTTCACCTGCTCCTGCTGGTCTCTCAGCTCACCGAAGGCATCAATGATCAAACCTGGTTTGAAAATGAAAGCGTCACCATTATGTTGGTGTTCTGAATGTACACAGAATTGATTGTGAGATTATGATGGGCTGGGTAGTTTTGTTGCTATTCAGCGTGGCTTATAAAGAGTTTGATCAGGCATGTAAAGCAGTACCCTGAATGATGGCCAGCAGAATGACGATGACGAAGAAGAAGAAGGTGATGTCAAACAGAATACGGTAGAGCTCGGACGGGTCACCGGCTGGGTCCTCGATTTCATCACCGATGCCACCGCCAGCTCTCACTCCCACGTACATGTGGAACAGGTAGCACTGAGGAGTCATGGGATTGGTTTTAGTTTTTAGTGATCGAGCAAAGCAGTTTGGTTGTTATACACATATTTTTCAAAAGTTTGAGGCTTATAAGATGCTTTTTCACCAAGGCTGCATTTATATTATGAAAAACACAGTAAAAAGATACTGATAATATTGTAAAATATACAAATTTTAGTACATTTTCTATTTTAATACATTTAAAATGTGTTTTATGTCTAGAATAGCAAAGATGCACCCTTGCTAAATAAAATTATTCACTTATTTCCAAACAATCTTACCCCAAATGTTTGAATATAATAAATATGTATTAAATATTGAAACAAAGTAAAAATGTAAAAATCAAACTTTAATGGCACTCTTAATATTTCTCTCAAAAAACTTTTCCCATTTCTTTTTAAAATTTTAAGAAGAAATCAATGGTATTTTTCTCATTAAAAAAAATGCATTGAGGTCACCTAAGCATTTGATATGACCTGACAACATTTTCTCATTGAATGAATTATTAGTGTAATAAATCCATGCTATTAGTCAGAAAACAATGTAGTAAATGTCCTTCAAGCTACTTTTCGAAATGAAAAGCTAAACTCACAGTCATCATATCATCACACTTCATGTCAGGTGCGTCCTCATCCTCGCTCTTGTTGTAGAACTTGCGGAAAAAGTTAAAAGCCACTACGGTGTACAGGTAGACCACAACCGCCAAGAGGCCCACGGTCAACACCAGCTGTTCAGATGAAGAAGATACTTTCATCAGATCAGTATCTTGGTGTAAAGCTGTACTACAGTCACCCCCTGCTGGAGAACACTTACCTGTTTGCCATTATGAGTCACAGAAGACAGGATGGTCCTCAATGTCTTGAAGCCCATGGCAATGTCCAGCAAATGAGCGGCGAAGAAGAAGTTATTGTAATGTCCCAGAATAGACATGGTAGTGTACCAGATCAGGTAGAGGTAAGACTGGAGATAAAAGACAAAATGTTATAGTCTTGATACTGGATATTCTTCATAATGTTTTGAAATCTGAGCCATACTCACATTGTCCGTCAGCACCACCCCCATTTTCCAGATGTGGTACTTGGTATCAATTGAGCTCAACCTGCAATTCAAATTAAAACATGACTGATTGCTTTAAGGCTCTTTCAAACTAAATGGTTTCATGTCCCGTCAGCTCACCAGGACAGCAGAGAGGCCTCCTTCACCACGGCCTCTTCGGTGGGGTCAAAGTCCAGAGCACTCTTATCCAGCCCCAGGAGCTCAGCTATGCGCTCGGCCCCGTACAAGTCACCATATTTATTGATGACCTACAGAGGACGGTGGAATTTAGATATGCAGACAGTCCAGTGAATACAAGCATCAAGTTTTGTGCGATTTTGCTTACCTTCCTCTTAACAAATTTGTCCCAGTAATTGTTAGGGAAGGACCTGAAAGACAGGTAAGGACATTGGTAAGTACTCAAAAGATGCTCTAAAGAACTGATGGGTTGACACTTTTTTGTATTAATATACTATATAGTTCTGTTGAGTGCTATGTTAAATAATTATAATAATATGTGAAACTGACACTGTATTGTAAATGTAGCGTAAGGTGCTGAACAAAAGAAAATGTCTAAAGTGTTTCTTACGGAGTTGCAATGACCAAACGATCCCACTGTCCTTTGATGTCATCATCAGACGGCTGCTCGGTAATATACAAACCATCAAACTCAAGCTTCCTGGCGATCTCCTTCTCCCGTTTGAACACAACTAAAGGAACCTACAGCAAGGAGAAAACTAGGTTACATCAACACTGGCTTTGAAATATTCTTTATGCTAATGAATATAACCAAATGAGTCAGAATCGGGATAAACCTTTAGGCAGTAATATCCAACGACACAGAGTAAGGAGATGACTGTGTGCAGTATAGCCAAGAACGTCAGTGTGGGTGCCATGTAGCCAGTGCTCTCCTGAAGAATGAAGTACTCCATTCCTTCATCGTCTTCATCACCTTCCTCCTCTTCACCACCCCAGGACCCCTCCTCCTCTTCCTCCTCATCGAAGTCTCCAGTCACCTTTAGAGAGCAGAAATATTCAAAAGTGTTAGAGAGGAACTATACAAGAACCAAATACCAAATACAAAGGTTGTCTGCAAAACACCTTGTAGAACAGCAGGATGAAGTTGATGGCGAAGGCCACAAACAAGGCCAGAAGACGAAGGTTGTAGAAATTGCGAGCCAGGTAGTTCTACAGAGAAGAGATCATGTTAATGTTTCATCATGGCCACTCACACAAAACTTCCTGCAGGGCAAAGTTTGTGACTGGAGCTTTTCTTACCAGCATTTTGGCTTTGAAGACTTCAAGCCCTGCAAAGAAGCTGGCCATGAATGCTGGAGCATCTTCCTTTGCTGAGCCACGTTTGGCTTTTGGAGCTGGTTTTCCTGCTGCTGGTTCCTCAGGAGTTTCTTCCTTAGCCTTGTCTTCTTTCTCCTGATTCTCAGTGCTAGAAACATTGCCAAGTCAGAACATTTTGATTAAAAAATGACCAGGCAACATCTAATTAGTCAACTTACTCTGCTTTCTCTGGCTCGGATTCTGGCTTCTCTGCTGCTACTTTCTGTGTAGTGAAAAAAACAATATACTTTGTCAAATTTACAAATTGCACAAAACACATCTGCACTGTGTCACATGGTTGATTCAAATACTAAAATAATAGAACTTAGAGACGAAAGAATTATATTTATGTTTTGAGGGAGATGAAAGCAAGCCTCTAGGCTTAGCCTCAAATGAATTGAAATGTGTGTTCAAAAATGTCATAAAAATTTGTATTAGTTGTGAAAATTACATGTGATTTAGGGCCTTAAAGGCTAATGTAAAAAATGTCAATGCCTCATTTTCATTCACATTAAATTCAATATAGCAGACTAAGCTACGTAGATACCTGGCTCTTCTTTTTCTCAACAGGGGCACTAGACTCTGTCAGGACTTCACAGACATCACCCAGACCAGGTTCTGCCCCGTGCTTCCCCTCCTTCTTCATAGCTGGATTAAGTAAATCCATGATCGAATCCGTTTCCATCTTCTCAGCACCAGCACCAGTCATCTGCACCATATCTGCCATCACCACCATCTCACTGCTCTCAGTTTTTTCTGCTTCCATTACATCACCATGGATCCCAAACTGTGTTGGATCAGGCATGTTACCCAAGATATCCGTCACTTTCATGTTTTTAGCACCCTCCACAAGACCTCCTCCAAACATGGAGGACCAAATGATATGGAAGAACCCAAAGATAATGCCGAAAATGCCTTTGAAGAACCCAGTGAAGAGCATCCAGAAGAAGGAAAAGAACCCTGTGATCATTTCCCTTATGGTAAGTTTCCTGAATTTCTTAAACTGTTTCTTCATGTTCTTAAATGTCAGCATTTTACGGAAATTAGACATGCTGCTCTTCACAGAAGCACAGGCTGCAGTGAAGGCAGAGGCGGACTCAAGAGATGAGTCTTCCTCTTCAGACAATCCTTCAAGCAGACTATGCAACTCCTCGTCTTCCTCCTCTTCAGGCCTTTCTGCAGCATCTGGCTCAGAGATTTGAGAGGCCAACTGCATCTCAAAGATTGTGTCCTCACAGAAGTTCACAAATAACTCCATCTTCTCACTCTCACCGCCTTCATTGACCACATCGAAGATGAATTGCCGTTTGGACTCTTTGACCTGAGGCTTTTCCCACTGTGTTCTGCTAGACTCGCTGATCTCAAAGTACACCCTTTCGATCCTCTTGCCACCCCCCATGATCTCAATACGGCCCAGGTACGGCTCAAAGTAGCTGAGAACGCTTTCAGCCAGGTCTAAGAAGGTGGACAGGTGTGAGTCGTGAGGCATGTGCTCTGATAGGTTAGTAAGAAGCACAGCCACGTTGAAACCGATGTCTTTGGCTGGTTCATGGAAGCGTTCCACAAACTCCTTGTAGCTGAACATATCATTTTCGTCTGCCTCCACACATGAAAGGAGAAACTCGATCTCAGACTGTGTGTATTGCTTTTGGCTATCCATAGACTTCTGGAACTCCTTTTTGGATATAACGCCTTTGCAATCTGGGTCGTACTCCTTAAAGTTATCAGATGTAGTGAGGTCCTTCAGTTTGAGGAACATGTCAAAGAACTTGAGGATCATTTCCACATTGCTGGAGGACTCCACTAATGTGTCAACCATCTGCTTGCCGATAGTTCCATTCACCACATTACCTGTAACATGCAGTCGATGCATTAACCATTACTAGTCTCGCACCTAATTATGATGTTTAAGAAAAAAAACAATCCTCACCTTCCAGAAGAGATAACATCATGACCACCATATCTTTCTGCAAATCCATCAGCTCTTTCAATAACTCGATTTGACTAGAATCCTGAAACAAATGACACTCATGTTGAGCTGCACCATATAGTAATTGCTACACATTAACAGTGGCCTGACTGGTTACCTGTGACAGTTTCATTTGCATGTTGGCGAAAACATGCAGGAACCCGACCACTGCATCCCACAACCTGCTGTGTGCCAAACTTTGTTGATTGCCTATACAAGGGCCCTAAAATTAGAAATTACAGTATTATGAAATAAACAGACATCCACTGAACTCTAATGTAGTGTATCAGTGTAGAGTACAAGCTTTACCTGAATGTACTCAGTGAGTGAGTTAAAGATTTGTTTGGCTACTGCCAAAGCTTTGGAAAAGTTAAGTTGCCCAGCCTCATCCATGACATCTTTCCCAGAGTAATACCAGTAGAAATCACTTATAGATTCCTGGTGGTAAAAACGAGTTCAGCCGTTACAGAAGACTGATGTCGAGAAGAGCTATATTAATACATCTACAAATGTATTTAATGTGAGTTACCTGTAGACGTAGTAGGTAGTCCACAGTGCTAATGATGATGTTGACTGTAGTAGTGTTTCCAGTCTGGGTCCGCAAGAAGTTTTGGAAATCTGTTGAGGGAATTAAAATGCAAACAGCAAATAGTAAGAAATAGGCATTGAAGCATACCTAAATAGGCAGATTTCTGTTAAATCTTAATTCTTGATTCATTGGTCAATACGTGCAAATCATTCAGTCTTACCATTATTGTGCCCCTCGCAAAGAAGTTGCAAAAACCTGAATAGATCCTTTGTAAAATCATCATTTTGCAGTACTTTTGAACCTTAAAACATAACAGGGAATTGCAATTATTCATGGGCCGTATTTTTATGTCCAAACTAGATGACAAATGTACATCAGTCTCAAGCAAGCAGGTGTCTAGCACATTTTTTGGGGAGCTTGCTTCACTTAGGATGAAGAGCTTTAGATTGCAGGCTCGCAACTGCATCCCAAGAACTGACTGAAAAAAGAAAAGCTTGTCGATTAATACACAGAAATGACAGATATTTCAAGAAGCTGGGTTAGTGAGGTAACTTTCACAAGAACGGTGTACAGAAATACTTGACAGTAATACTTGACGTAATTTTAACGATTTAATACTGCACACATAAAGAGGAGATTCTGCTGTATCATAATGTACACAAAGTCATACTTGTGAAAGTTAGTCATTGTAAGAAACCAGCTTTGTGAAATAGCCCCAGATTCACAGCATGGCAAAGCTCTTTGCTCATTTTGTAGCTGTGGTATAATCTTTATCTGAGTGTACACCTCTTTGAACAGGTATTAATTTTTTTCAACGCTGAGTACAGATGATTCGTAACGTTCACATGGAAGACAAAATGTTCCCATTTAGTGAACTGGCTTAGTAAAGTTAGGTTAGATAAATGAGCCTGGCTTTAGTCTTAGTTCTGTCTTAATTCTGTGTCAGCATGCATTAGTCTCTACAAGCCAGCCCTGAAGAGTAGTGCATTCATATCACCAACAGGAGGGGAGAGGAAAAAGTTTGGAGAAATTGCGACATGCCAGGGTACAAAATTGCGAAATGAGTAGCTAAACTATATTTACCGCGCTCTCTCGAGTTGACTGCAATCCAGTATAAAATGGTGGAAAACAAACAAAGAGAGCAGACATAAGCAAATGGAGAAAGACTGAATTTGAGAAAGAAATAAGAAGAGTCATTGAACTTTTAGTGAGAGGATGGACATGCAGTTACAGATGTAGACAGAGTTTTGACGTGTTTCATGGAATGTAAGACCTCTTGTTTTTATTTAGATGCAATCCATAACAATGAAATTGAAGCAGGAACACATACTGTGTTACACATATACAACAGATTATTCACTAGGATCGGACAAGGCTTTATTTGTTAAGTTGTGAGTATAGGGTCATCCTGCAAAATCAGTAGTTAAAGGTGTTAGTATTATTTCAAGTGCAGTGATTTTAGTCATGATCTGTATTATACTTGATGTCTATTGCCTTTCATATATCTGATCCCATCAAATTCAGCAACATGGCTAATAAAAGCTATGGCTGTAGGTCAAGCTCACCAAGCCTTTATATCTATGTCATGTTTCTATATATCTGGGTTCTATACATTTCAACCCAAATTAAAAGTGTTTTAGAAAAAAGTTTTAGAAAAAAGTACTAATTACAGTAAGGCTAAAAATTAAATACAGTGGGTACAGAAAGTATTCAGACCCCCTTAAATTTTTCACTCTTTATTACTGTATATTGCAGTAATTTGCTAAAAATAAAAAAATATAAAGTTTTTTTTTCCCCCTCAATGTACACACAGCACCCCATATTGACAGAAAAATAGAATTGTTGACATTTTTGCAAATTTATTTAAAAAGAGAAACTGAAATTTCACATGGTCCTAAGTATTCAGCTGTGGCACTCATGTATTTAACTGTGCTGTCCAGAACGACCAGAACCCTTCCTAGAGCTGGCCGTCCGGCCAAACTGAGCTATCGGGGAAGAAGAGCCTTGGTGAGAGAGATAAAGAAGAACCCAAAGGTCACTGTGGGAAGATGGGAGAAAGTCAACCATCACTGCAGCCCTCTACCAGTCGGGGCTTTATGGCAGAGTGGCCCAACAGAAGCCTCTCCTCAGTGCAAGACACATGAAAGCCAGCATGGAGTTTGCTAAAAAAAACACCTGAAGGACTCCAA
>JAUMHQ010000083.1:12118347-12131919 GCA_032361165.1 Enteromius paludinosus
GCTACATACCTTCTATGTACATATCAGAGAACAATTTAAAATATTCTCTCAATGCATTCTATGGCACCTTTAATTTGTAGCTAAATTAAATGGGTTCTTTTTAATATTCATGCACTATCCACTTTTTGCCTCTGCTGAATCACCATATTAAATGGTTGGCATCACATGAACCTCTTAAGCTTTTTCACACAAGGCATGATAAATTTATGTCTGCGACTCTTTTTTTGCACTGCAAAGCACACTTACCGAGTCCAGGGAGGCTGATGCTCGCAGGTCTGGCAGGAAGCCCACCTCTAGCAGGTGCATCAAGAAGCTCTGGTCGTCAATACCATAGACACGTTCCAAGAAAAGCACCATGGGTGCCTTATGCTCCGGACAGAAGCTTGCATTCATATCTGGCTCTGTCACGGTGCCATCTAAGCCAACGAGAGAGTTAAAACAAAAAGTCATTAGGGCTGTAATGACTGCGGAACAAGTAGCACAGATAATGAGACACGTAGGGATGAAGATGACATTGAAATAGTAATAGCGTCAATCAATCTTAGGCACATAATGAGTTTCAGAGATGATGTCTTCAGACTCTTTCAAAGTGACATAAACAAACCTTTATTGACGACCGGAATTTTGAGTGGAATACTGATAATTCCCACCAAATCTTTAGTGGGAACTAACGAACGGAGGATGGCACGGATACGCAGTGCTTCACCTTTGCCTTTGTTGATAAGCTGTAAAACAGCATCGTTATAATATTAAAGTGAAGCCATGTACAGTGCAACAAGCACTATAATGAAGGAAACTGCAAATTTTGCCACTAGCTTGGTAAA
The DNA here is from genome assembly GCA_032361165.1 of Enteromius paludinosus. NCBI lineage: Eukaryota > Metazoa > Chordata > Actinopteri > Cypriniformes > Cyprinidae > Enteromius > Enteromius paludinosus. The sequence goes on from JAUMHQ010000083.1 coordinate 12,119,172, forward strand.
TCAATAAAATGTAGCAGAAACGAGCACTCACATGCATCTCAGGTGCACAGCGGCCCAGAAGATCAATAAGGGCTGAGTAGAAAGACATAATAGAGTTGCCCATGTGGGCGACCTCCTCCTCCTCTTCATCCTCTCCGATGCTGTCAAAACAAAAAGTGAACATGCTTATTTTAAGTCATGCTCGCTCATTCCTGAGGTCAAAGCGTGGGCTGGCAGGACAACTCAAACTACAGCTCAACTACACCTAACATAAAATGGCAAATAATGTCGATTCAAGGGATCTACAATCGTCTTACATGGGTGCAGCCCCCTCGGGTAAGTTAGGCAGGTCTAAAGCAGGATCTTCTGAGATCTTGATGGCTTCCTTCATGGCAGCGAGTAAACCTTGCCCTCCCTCTCCTCTGAGAGCAGGTCCAAAACACTCTGGGCGCCTGATCAAAAGCTTTACCACTACATTAGCGTTCTCTTCAACACTTTCACCTGAAATGACCAGCAGACGCACACCATTGAAAACAATGTTTAGGTAATGATACAAATCCTTTTCTACCAACCAAGACACAAAACAATGAACTCTTCTTTGTGGTGAAATGGACTAACCATTGACAAAGACAGCAAACCGTAGGAAGGATAAATAGCGTTCTCCTTCTATTGGGTTCCAGCCAATGTCTGGGTATCCCCTGGCAATGAGCATCGGGCAGTTTTGTAAGCCACAGCCTGCCAGATATGTCACCACCTGAAAACACACATGGACAGAATCCAAAATGAAACTAATGGCACTCAAGATCGGCTTAGCCAAATTTATTTGGCAACCATTCAGTCAGTAACTTTATTTGGCAGTGCAGCACAATACATCCATTGCCATGGCTCGATCCATGTTGCTTTTTAATCCGATGATGCTCTACTAAAAACTCAGTGGCTGTCACAACTTTTCTACCTCAATGGTGAATATACCAGATTTATTTAGCATGCCTAAACTCTTTTTCTTCTTTACAAAGAAGCCTTCTATATGAATTCCATGTCATTTTAAAGAACTTTACTGTGCACGTGAGAAGAGATGATGTTGTACTGTTACCTTCTCAAGATCAGGTTCCTCAAGTGCCAGAGCTAAACTGTTGTTGTCCATCACAGAGGATGCAGCCACATCTAAAGGTGTGGAGCCTCTCATGGCTGGGCAAGCTAGACAAATAGGAAACAGATTATTTTCGTATGGCCAATAGGGACAGCAGATTTTTAAAATCACCAACAGATGGCAGTCTTTCCTTTTTTTCCAACTAGGTATCTCATCCTCTTGTACATGTTATTTATATTATGCTATGCTATAAGCTTATAGAAATTGTTTTTTTAAAACCTATTCGATTTGGTAATTATTATTATTAATTACTTATTAATTAATTATCAAGAGTTCTTCACTTTATATAATTTATATTAATTATTGTTACAACCATACATTTCAGCATATTTAAATGGATTTCCGATTGCAACCTAATTCTGCTGCTTTGCACATACTAATCGGTGAGCTTGTATTGATAAAAAAAATGTATAGCTAACGCTGTAGCTATAACGCTATCTATGCAAAACAAAGAAATGTTAACAGTAAATTGTACATCTGTGGATGTGGCTCCTGGCCTTATCTTTATCTGATCTGTCCTGTCATTGATCTGGGGGGTGATAAGGCCAATAAAGGGGTGAGTGGGCTCTCAGCTGCTCATTAATGTGCTGTTATAGGAAACGACTCCTGCAGAGTCAGGTGCTCTCAGCTGCACAAGCTATTATTCACAGTCAAAACAGTGCACTGTGCAGGGTTGCCAGATCCTGCTTAAAAAAAAAAAAGAGCAAGCAAGAAATAAATTACTTTCCCAACCAAAGTTTTGTTTTTAGGGAAGTTTTTATGCTATAAATATAATTTTTATACTTTAAAGAAAGGATGTATTCAATTAATAAAATGAGACAGTAAAAGAGATTAGAATGTTACAAAAGATTTTCTTAAAATAAAAAAGTCAAATGTGCATACTAGAATGATTTCTGAGCATGTGACTGGACTAATGACTTCTGAAAATTCAGCTTTGCAATCTCAGGAATAAATTACATTTTAAAATATATTAAAACAGAAGCTTTTCAAATGTAGCAAAATATTACAATATTACTATTTTATTATTCATTCATATCAGATAAAGAGTCAAAATCAAGAGGTAAGGACAAACAAACTACAATGATTAACAATAATTCAGTGTGGCTCAAACAGCAGGAGGGGATATTTTAAAACTATTAGAGACCCTTTATTGTGCTCTGGAGACCAAAACGCTATAACACAACATTTGCCACTCCCCTTTGAGTTGCTTTCCTCTGCGGTGTATGCGTGACATATCTCATTTTTGTGCCCACAGCTAGCATTTGCAATCTGAAATACGTGACTGTGGTGGTAAAATAAGACTATGAGAAAAACAAATTGCCCAAAGTCACTTTAAAAAGTGGACATGGCAACACAGACGCTGTGATTCAGCCCTGCCTGACCTGCATCCCTGAAGAACTGTGTCTGTGTGTGTGTGATTACCCAGTCCCACACTGCTGTTCTCCAGGAGGTAGCTCAGGTGGTCAAACATAGCCTTCTGGTTCTGACGGCTGATGCGACAGAAGTAGCACAGGAAGCGACAACAGCTGGCCACCATCTTGGGGAAGGCAATCTCCTGAGGGTTAAAAACAGCATTCATTTCACCTCTGCACAGACGGAGATCGTTTCCTTCACACTTCAAACTAATCTTTCATCTTTTTTGCGTGCGTGTTCTCACACGGCGATTAAATGTGTGTAATGTAACATACTCTAGATATCGAAAGAACCCCCAGACAGCTAAACCAGACTGGAATATGAGACAACAGGCAAATACAAGCAAATATGTTTTGTACTTCATCTGAGCAGGGAATACAGTCACCCTAAATGTCTGCGACCCACGTCCCTTCGCGTGAGGCCTCTTTAATAAGGCTGCCAAGCAGAAATGAGAGACACTGTGGCAATGTCATATCTGGCATAGTCTGAGGTATTAATTCACATCCCAGACTCCTGACAAACCCCAAAAAGGACTGGCATGAGAAGCGACCCATTCCTTCTGTTCTTGTCTTAGCTTTCGCCCTATTGCCACCCCTAATGCATAAGGAGGTATTAAGCTGTTAGACACAGGGTACCGTAGGTACTGTATCTTCCCTTACACTATACGTATTCTCCCTTTGGATATCGTGTTTGGTTTAAGAAGGGGTTTGGCCAAGCCTGGACACACTAGTGTCCAACTGAGTCATAGGATCTTATTATAATCATAAACAATAGTCTATACATTTACATTTATGCATTCAGCAGATGATTATATAAAGTGCAGTACAAGCGGAACAAGAGCATCCTAACAGAAAAATCTTATTCGTTTGTGCATTCCAACTGAAGTCACATCATCTTCATAATATTACATAAACTGAACATAACTGCGCATCCCACCCTGGAAAAAGCATCTTTTAGAGAACTATGGCTCAAAAAAATTACCTTATCCTTGCCTCCTCCCAGCACATTGACCATGACCTCCATTACTGTCTCATGCATGCCAAGAACACGCATCAGATTTGGATGCTGGTAAAACACTTTGTTGTTCATGATGTCCCTGAGTGCAAGAATAAGACAACCACTTTACAGGATGTAGCTGTACAGTGAAGGGATGCTCTGATATTAAAAATTGACGATGGTTGATATGTAAATTCAGTACTATTCTGTCTAAATCATTGTAAAATAAAACAGTAAGTGAGTATTAGATTATGGCAAGGGTAATCTAAATGTATAGTAGGAGGTAAATCTCTTAAAGACTCCAAAATGAAAATTTACCCCAGGCCGTCGATCATAAGCTGGCCCTCCTCTTCCCCCATACGGACACTAAGTAGTGAGCGGATCTGGCCCAGCGAGGCCAGGAGGTTGATTGCATCCCCTACAGACTTGGCACTGATTGTGTAGCTCTTCCTCAAGGCCCTGAGTAGCTCACCGACACCGTCATACTGTCTTCTCAAAAGGCTGAACATGCTACGGACCAGTGCCGGGTCTTGGATCTTGCACTCCTGAGCCCAGGTGACCATATTCTGAGATATCAGCTCCTTCAGGTTGGCTGTAGGAGACAATATCAGACACACTTGGAAAAAAAGATATTTGCATTTTGTTTAGAACTCTGTATGTTTTGGTTTGTTTTTCCTTTTGAATTAGATCTCTGCAATGCTTATTAATGCTGGAACTGGTGAAGCGGTGTATTGTTTAATACTCAAAAAGTATACTAATATTAATGAATGAGTAAGGGTGATACGGAACAGTGATTACTAATATTAAATTAAAAATGGCCCTCCATCTAGAAGAGATTTCAGACCCCAGTCATGTGTTAGGACCATTAGTGTATGTCGTTACATCTATTAATATTTTCTATTCACAAATTGCCCCTGTGTGCTGTTCTTAGAATAGCTGCTCTAATCACATACTTCTCTCATCAAGAGAGAGTGCAGCACTGGCGCTTTTTATTCAACATCTGCAAATTACATCCATTTTAATACTGTCTACCATGGCTGGAAAGATGATTTAAGTCTACGCTAATATCTTTGCCACCTTAATACCCTTTTTTTTTGCTGATTTGTAGCTCTGTACTGACCTTCATTTTATTTCAGAGTTTATAAAACAAAAACAGTACAAATAATGTTTCAGTTCAACAGTACAAATTTACTGTTTATTAAAATATATAACTTAATAGCTGTAGTGTATGGGTAAAAGAACAGCCTACCTTTTTTGGTCTAATATAAATTAAGTTCCATTTGATGTCTATATGGTTCTAAAAAATGTTGTTGCATGTTTATTAAAAACATAGCATATAACTGTTGTTAATAGCAAAAAAATAGCATTAATTAGTATTAAGTTTGATCTACTTCTTTGGGAGTGTAGCTAAGATTTAAACACTTTAAGTACGTGTTTTAGAAATGTGGATCTAAACCATAGCTTGCCTTAGAATGTTCTGGCTCTCAGGAGACAGTCTTTGCAACCAGATAGAGCAGAACAAAGGGTATAATGAAACACTACGAAATATAAAACGTTTGAAGAATCTATTTTTAACAAGCCTTACTAGGAGTGGCCTGTTCTTGCTCCGTTGGCTTTTCCTCAGTTTTCTGGGGACGACCTTTAATCTTGTATACCAAGGACATTAGGCGGCCTTTAAGAGATGTGTCCTGCTCCTCCTCTTCCTCTTCCATAGGGATGCCTGTATATATACACAAAGATTCAAACATTATCTGCATCTTCTGACTATTTGTGCTGCCAATGCATGACATCAAGGCTGTGCACCATTCAGAATTTTATTAATTATGCCTTAAAAATAATCATACAATCTGTGGTAGAACAGGCTGTAGATTTGTGATTTAAACTTGAATTTTAACCCTATTTTTTTTTTATTAAAACTAGATGCAACTGAAAGAACATCACACGATTAAAAAAAAAACAGTACAGTTAAATGAATAGGTTGAGAATGGAGAAAGAATGGATAAATACATACCACAATGTAGTCGCAGGTCATCATGGAAGCTTTGAAGCTCCTCTTGCAGCTCCTCAGGGCAGGTGCAATCTTCACCAGCACTGAAGTTCAACAACATGTTTATCTGCAATTAAAAAGATATATGCGGCATTAGGAAAAAGCGTCACTTCACCACAACCCAAAACTAAGAAATAATCTGAAATCTTTTTTTAAATATATTGAATCATGAAACATAGATTTAATAAGCCTAACCTTTAACAGAAGTTATGTAACATACTAATGGAAATCAGCTGTATCTATAAGAAACCTCTCTGTTGCCCTGGTTACAGAGACAGACCAGTTTATTTCCGACATGAGCTTGCATTGGCCACATAAGCTAAACTACAAGGGGTTTTCTCAGTTAGTAGATATGGTGTGCTTTTAAAACAGGGTAAACAGTGCTGTCAAGCAGTCCTAATATTTGGCTCAAAAATTATTAGTTGGTTGCAAAAGACACCTCTGTTTTTAGTTACCGAAACAGAAGTGTAATTAAAAATCAAAAGACAATAAGTCAAGACCTTGGTGCTGCTGTACATTTTCAATCGGTTGTGAAGCCAAGGTGTTTGTTTTCTCGCTCCAATTCACAAGGATGCAGTTTGCATTCAAGAAATGTGTTCATTTTATATAATAAAACCAAATATATTTGAAATTATACAACAGGAAAAGTAAACATATAATGAGCTGCATGTGCTAAAGACAAGGGAGATCTTTCATTCAAGTGTTCAAGTGTCATCAGTGTCCTTTCTGTAAATTCTGAGATCTAGAAAGAACGAGGCTTTATGTGAGTCTAGGAAGAAGGCTTACCTGCTCTTGAGGAGGAGAGCGGAACTCTCTTGTCTTCTTGGCAGTGACAGCAGCTGACATGTTGAGGGCTTGCATCAACTCGTTGTAGCGGAACTTCTGATTGAATTGCAGCTTGGACACAAAATCATCTGAGAAGGCCACTATGGCCTCAATGCGCTGCTTCAGCTCACAGTCACAGAAATAGTGCAGCAGTTCACACATCTGCACAACAAACAATTCATTGCACAAATATCTCACTTCATTTGAATGCATATACAGTATCTCAGTCAAGTTATTTTAGATACAGTTGAGGCCTAAAAATTGGTGGGAAATATAAAACTCCACAGGAAGATTTTGTAGTTTGTGTTAGTGCTGTCAAACGGTTAATTGTGATTAATCCTAATAAAAGTTTTTGTTGATATAATATATGTATGTGCATAAATATTTTATGTAAACAAAAACTTTTATTTTGGACGCAATTGCGATTAATCGTTTTACAGCACTACATTCATAATCACTTACCTTGGTTGAATGTAAATAATGTAAATATTTATAGTTACTCGCCTGCCGTTTGACTGACTCGGGCAAGCTTTTCTCTAGAAGACCTTTGGGAGACTGCTTGGTCTCTTTACTCTCCTCCTCCCCTGCCTCCACCGCCTTCTCTTCATTACTGGCAGCCTCCTCTTTCTCCGCTCCCTGTTCCGCCACTGGCACTTGCTCCTCCTCCTCCTTCCCATCCCCAAACACAACTGGATCAATGAGAAGCAGGATGGTCCTCACCTCCTCGCTGGTCATCGCACCCATTATCAGCAGTGTGCCAATCAGCTTGAGAATCGGCACAAACTGATACTCAACGCTTCCGCCCACAGGATCTCGAATGTGGGCACCTCCGCCCTGCACAGCTTCTGTAAGCATACTTATGGCTTTCTCCTTCAGGGTACCTAGGGGGATCTGGGGACTGAAGAGGGGCTGATCACGTTTGGGGGTAATGAAATACGGAGGGGTGAAGTTGAGGCGAGGGGTCAGTGAAGTGCTCAAGCCTACGCCAGGAAGAGAGTGACGCTTAGAGTCGTCAGGGAAGAGGCGGATGCTCCTCGTCTCATCCGTTACTGGGATTATGAACTCATTGTTCATCATGAGATGGGCCTCTTTGCCCGTTTCCAGGTGAATGCTGATGAGGACATTGTAAAAGCCTTCACGCAGCTGACCAGACAGGTACTGGTTATCAATGGTATACAGGAGCTGTGATTGGTCAAGATGGCTACAGAGGGCGTGAGCAACACGGGTGTTGCCCAATGCACAAAGGGCACAGTAGAGCTTTAGAGTGTGATAGTGGAACTGCCTTAGATCTTCGTTTTCTGATAGTTCCATGATGTCGATACACCTATGGCATGGCAAACAAGAAGTAGGTTAAGATCTGCATTCATGCCAGCTGGCTTTGGAGCCAAATGAGCACTTAAGGGGTTTTATTTCAATGAAAGGTCACTTTCCTAGAAATACAAAGTTGGTAGTCATTGCATGTGGAAAACGGAGTGTATGAGTAACGCATCACCTGTTCTCCTCTGGGATATGAACAGCCATCATCTGCAGGGGCTCCAGACACTGCACCACCCAGCCATGCCTCTCACTCACACGGGCTGTCTCCACCGTCAGGAAGGTGTTGGGCATTCTGCTCCACAACACTGACACGATTGTCTGCACATCCAGCCGAGGAGGACACTGAGGCTCTGGGTTTGTTTGTAAACTCTTAAAGATGGCTGAAGACAGGGGCATTGCATCCTGTGTGAGGATTGATGCAGATCATGTCAGCGAATTAATAATGTGTGAAATAAAGGAGTTTGAAAACATTAATAGTCTGAACTTACTGGGATTTTTGGAAATTCAAACTGGAAGAGGTTGGGACTCGTGGGTTGAACAAACACAGCAGGGAAGAGCTTAGTGTTAGGCTCAACCTAAAAGAAGACAGAAGAAAGCATATGGAGTCTATTCCGATATGTTTACTTGCTCTACTTGGCCAAGCAAGTGTTGCACACTGCTTAGAATTAATGTAAATCCAGCCTGCTCAGACATGATTCAGCCTTTTAAATATTTGCTTTTGTCTGATTCAAAATCAGAGCCTGGGGCAAACTAAGACTAGAAAAGCAAACAGATTCATTAAAATTACACTGTGCTAGCTCTGTAGAAAGTCTCACTTTCAACCCAAAGTTGTGAATTACATTCCAGATACTTTACTTTACGTTGTTGTGTCCTATTTTGTTGACGGTTAGAAGCTGAGATTACCTGGTATGCAGTAGGCAGATCTTTGCCATTGGCAGTGAATAAGACCAGGCCTGAGGCCAGATCTATGGAGCAGCCAATCTCCAAATCAGCGTTACTACGGCCTGTGGAGCTGCTGACAACATCCCCAGCGCAGACCATGTAACAATTACTCCTCCTCACACTGAATTAAAAGAGACGACAAAAACCACAACATTACTCAAAAAGGGAAATTTCTAATACGTCTAGGATATATGTTGGAGTGAAAATAGCTGTGTAAAAACAACAGTAGTCTGAAATAAGGGGGTTTCTTTTAGAAGTGTAATGCAGTCTTTTGAACTGACCTCTCGTGAACACGTCCCCGTTCGTCTCCCAGCGTTACAGTGACGGTGCGAACTGTGCTGAGCTTGAATTGCTTGCTGTAGTAGTGGTAGTCCGGCGTCACCCATCCCACCCAAACAGACGATGGATCTTGTCCAGCAAACACTCTCACAGAGTAGTAGTACTTAAGCACAAGTACATTAAAAATCAAATTAGTACAATAATAAGGTTATTTTATTTTTCTCAATCCATAAGTTAACATTAGTTAGCATTGACAAGGTGTGAAGTATTTTTACCTTTGTAATGCTGCCATTGTCAATCTTGCCTCGATCGTCCTTCTTGGCTCTTTGGTCCTCAGCGATCACCTCATTGATATCAGTGATCTTCCGAGGGCCAGAGTGGAACTCAACAGGCATGCTTAGACGACAACAGACCATGTCGTCATTGCTGGTCTGGGTCCCATATGTCTTGTGTGTCACCTTTAAACATGGCGGTGTGTCCACAGTCCCATCTATTCTAGTAACCTAAATGAAAAACAAATGCAGTTTAAAAAATCCACTCCAATATTTTCCAAAAGAGTAAAAAGATATGAGAACATTTACTTGTACCTCAATATGGGGATGGTCCTCTGGTACAATAACAAATGTAGGCAGGCGTTTGCTGAACCACATGGTGACCTCTCGATTCATGTTAACAGCAAAGGGTTCAAAGCCCTCCTGAAGGCCACACATAGTGTAGTACTTAAAAGTACTAGCGTCTTTTCCTAAATTCATGCGGCCAATTTGGGAAAGACTCAGGCTGCACACTGGGATGAATCCTATGGTGACAAAGGTTAGTGTGTATCAGTTCAAAACATGCCTTAAACATTTGGGCCAGATTATTTCAACATTCCAATTACTTTCAAGGAACCGTATGTAAGAAATGTATTGTAATAATGGTAAAATGTCTCTGTTATGTTCAACAGGCATTAAGAAAACATGTTAATTTCAAGTATATCACTGACAGCAGTAGTGCAGCCTGGATATTCTCGTTTAAAAAGCGCAGTTGCAGCCCTAAACTGATGTTTATGTTGTCATGTTTTGTTTTGGCCGGAAGCGCCACCCTCTATCTATCTCCCAATCATGAAGTCAGTAGTGTTTCGGGATTCAGGTTGCCTGCTCTGCATAAACACAGTGCATTCCATCGTTATTGCGCTTGTTCTAGTTACTGTCTTCAATTTGGCAACCTGCGTGTGCTTCAAGTCTGAGTAGGAAGGGCCGAGTGAAAAAAAACACCTCCAATATTTTGAATTTGAACTGCAATACCTAGTTCAACCACTCGGTGTCAATCGTACATACAGTACCTTTAACAACAACAAAAAAAAAACAGAATGCCTTCTTCCTTTACTTTCATTCTTGCAATATGTGATTTGCCTATATGTAATATATTACAGGTCCTTTGTGCTTATTATTGTCTGTTTACCATCTTCAACTTCAAAGTCAGCAAAGCAGAGCTCAGAGCCTTTGTTGGTGATTATGATCTCTCCATTCAGGGTGAATATCATGGATTTGTCCTCCATGTTGATCATGCAGCCCACCACATCTCCTTTAGTCCACGTCCTCCCAAAGAAATGACTGCCCATATGAACTCGGCGGCCCTAGGAGTGATTTTTAAGAAACCTTTCAAATCACGTATTATCTCTTATTTACTAAAACAATACTTGCAAGTTAATCTTGTAATACAATATATGATCCAACAGTATTTAGAGTCATCAGAATACACATTTTAAATGTGTTGACAGGCTGAAAATCTTTTAAACCTCAGTTTGTCCTCAATATCTTGCACCGGAATAAAAAAGAAATAAAACAGCGCCAGTATCAGACAATCACCCTATAGCCATCAAAGACGAAGGACTGGTCATCCAGTCCCAGTTCCATATCAGGTCTGCATCCGGGCCGTGCCCAGCCCACCCGCATGTCACCTCCAGTCAGTGCCTCGAACTCAAAATACCACTTTCCTGTCTTCACAGCATAGGTCTTCTCCACACGGAAGAGACGGATGGATTCAATGCCCTCCTTCTCTACAATGTGAGCAGCTACAGAATGGAACAGCGGGAAAGTTATGAGCAAATAAAAATAAATAAATAAATAAATATATTAGTTCTGTCAAATGATTAATTGCGATTAATAAAAGTGTTTATGTATATGTGTGTACTGTGTATGTTTATAATGTATATATATATATAAATATACATTTATTATATTTAGTATATACTATTATAAAATATTAACATTTATTTACGTGTATATATTTCTAAAAATATAATTTATATTATAAATAAATAGATTTAATATATAAACATGACTTTTTTTTTTTGAAATATAATCATGCATGTGTGGGTATTTATGTATACATAATAAATACGCAGTACAATGATTAAAAACATTAAAACTTACTCTCTTGATCAGCTGGGTCTATGAAATATCCATATCCAACCAGAGTACGAATAGCCTCTCGAAGACTGTCTCTGTTTGATTTCTTAGTGCGTTCATCTAATAAAGCATATGGCACCAGCCGTGGATTACGACGGTTTTTCAAATCCTTTGAATAAAATGCAAAAAAATACTTGTTTTTCATACAACTTCAACTTTCATTTTACTGTTTTTATAATCATTCTTAACAGGTTAGTCAATACACAATACATCCAATGAATACTGAACAGGACATTGTTACCTGCTGAATACCATAGGTCCATCCTTGTTTAATGCGATCTTTGGCCCAAACATTATGAGCATTTTCAGCCAGTTTATCAACTAGGACCTCCTGACCAGGTGTCAGTTTCACATCAGAAAGGTCTAGTGGTGTAGGTTTATAGCCGTTGGCCATCATGTAGCTTTAATAAGGAAACATTTCACAGAATTAAAACCTATGAATCAAAATCAAACATTTTAATTTTGGTTTTCAGTGTGTGCGTTGGTTTTACTTCTTGGGGAGTTTCATTTTTTTCAGGTCGTCTTCAGCATTGATATTGACTTGTGCAACATGGCATCCCAAAGCAAGTAGGGTTCTGAAAAAAAACAACTTTTAGATAACTCTAAAAGGAAATTATCAGCAAAACAATATGGCCAATATTTTATGATAAGATGCTAATCGAAGTGTCAAAGACAAGTAAGGCATTACAGTATTTCTCAAAAGAAACTAATTTGTTCAACACCTCATTGAGCTGGTTACTGCGTTTTCGATTTAAATACTGCTGAGTCTGAAATGAATTTTGCAGCCACAGCTTATCAATATTTACTGCCATACATTTAATTACCATAAGCAGTTTAATAGTAATGGCCTTATCTTCAGCCCTTTATATGCAAGTCACTGCGGTAATACTCACTTCAAAGTTTCAGTTGACATTTGCAGGTTATAATTCTTTTCTGTTTCTGGCAGTTTAGAGAAGTCAACAAGACAAGGGTGCTGTCTCTTGTTGTCATCCCGGACCTGTAAAATAGCAAATATTATCAAATTAGCAGTAAATCACTGTAAAATAAATAACAACATATGATGCATTCTACATTTATATATAGTTATATAATTATATTAATATGTTTAAATTAGGGCCGGGACTTTAACGTTAATTTAGATTAATTAATTACACAAAAATAACACGTTACATTTTTTTTAATGCATTTTAATCGCACTTAATTTTGCACCCCAGAACGTTTCTCACTGGATGAGTTTCGGCGGACCGATTATACTGGAGCACCAACTAGCGTTTTTCTAATGTTCTGAATGTACTTGAAAGTAGGGATGCACCGATCCAGATCGGCCGATATGTTTGCGTGTTTTGTCAG
>JAUMHQ010000083.1:12132019-12142258 GCA_032361165.1 Enteromius paludinosus
GAACAAAAATAAACAATATTTTGTTGCTTAAGCTTATGTATTCAGTCATTATTCAATGGTATACTAAAAATCCATATAAAAAAAACTTCTCACTGTTCTCAGGTCAAATATTTATATGCGATTAAAATGCGATTATTTTCGATTAATTAATTACAAAGCCTCTAACTAATTAGTTTAAATGAATAGTTTTATTCAGCAATGTTGAAATGATCAAACATGACAGTAAAGAAATAAAAAATCTAAATATTTATATAATTTGAATCATCAAAGAATCTTGAAAAACTAAAATATTTCCACAAAAATAATAAGCAGCACAATTGCTTTTCATATTGACTATAACAAGAAATGATTCTTAAACAGCAAATCAACATATAAGAATGCTTTTCAAATTTCTACTTTCAACTATTTCTGCACAGTTGTTTGATTGATTACAGAGTGAAATAATCAGTACAGGGATAGGAATGAATCAGCAAGAGCAGTGATATGATTTAAGTCAGACGCTTCCAAACTAATCCCGCTTGTAATTGATGACCCGTAAAACTCTTTAGATTGATGTGACGTGAGAGAGAATGCTAAAGGGTTTAGGATTGAATAATGGTGGCAGAATGAAAGTAGAGTTTTGCTTGCCAAGCTGATATTGTCCTGTAACCCCACATGCTTACAACAATGCCACCTTGAGCCAGCTAAGTCCTATTAAAACCTGATTAATCAGAGGCCAGCTGGGTCTCTGAAATGTTTGTTCTTAATAAATGCTAAGATCTGGTCTCAGGAGCAACGGCAGCACTCCACCATAATTAATTTTTCTGGCAAGCTCTTGGACAGCATGCTGCTCATTAAGGTTGTCTTAACTACAGTGATACTGCAAAGCTCTGTCATCAGAGCGCTTTTCCATTGTGCTCTGCAATTTCTGTGCTTACTCTCCTGCAGCGATCAGTGGAAGGCATAAAACCGGATCAAAGTAGCTTCCTTTTGCCCTTACTATCTGAAAATGAGATCTGCATCCCCATCTGCTGTGTTGCTACTTGGGATGCTTAAATATTCATTTAAGCTGCAGCCAAGGACTCTCAATTCAGGTTGACATTTTCAATTATCCTCCTCTGGGTTCCTCCAGTAGTTAAAGTCGCACAGCAGAAATAATCCTGATATCAGCGCTTGTGTCATACAGAGATGATTGTGCTGCTGCTGAGAAATTCTGATCATGCTGTTTAGTATTTTTATAGTGTCTCCTTAAATGTTTTCCTACCTTGCCATACATCCAGCCAAGCTCTATTTTGTTCATGCCCCAGAGCTCGTGGATGTTCTCAGCTAACTTGTCCCGCACGTTTTCAAGATGTGGAGGCAGGACAATCTGGATCACAAGACAACAAAATAAGAACAACAAATGCAAAGTCTCATATCTCCTTTAGCAATAATCAAATTACAGTAAAACAATTATTAACAATTGTCAACGATAAAATCATTCTAACTTCAGTATAAAACAATAAAAATACTATTTTATAATAAATATCATTATTATATAATTATTATTATTATTATGTCAAACCTGTCAACAAAATAAGAAAACAATTCCCAATATAAAATAATAATAATAATGATTATTATTTTAAACAATAACTTATCTAATAAATAATTGCAAATAATATATTTTTATTATTTTTTATATTTTTTTTATATTTTTTTTTAATAGTGTAGCTGCACACAATGACCATTTTGCAATCTTTGATTAATCTTTAAATAACTGTGCTGCTATGACAGAGTTTAAAATTGAGTATAAAAGCTGCCACTTACAAAAACATAAAATATTTTTAGTTTCGCATTTTGGGTGCACAAGCACCGCTTGAGGTCCACCAGCAAAACCTGTCTTCCACTGAAAACGAACTAGACACTCGCGATTGCCATGTCCCGTTTAAAAGGGCCTTTATTTAGTTACTGATAATATCTCACCTGGCTGGTATCAACAGGAACAGGAATGAAGGAAGCCTGGGACAGGAACTCTGTGGTGCCCAGCAGATCTCTAACTCCCTCCAGGTCTCTTTTATACTCCTTTACAGGCTCCACACGCATCTTTTCTTTGGGGAGCAGGGCTTCATAACATGGTGCATAGCCTGCTGGAGGCAGGAACTTAAAGTCTCCATGCCGTCCACCCAACAGGAAACGGACCCTTGAGGGAAGAAACATGAAGAAGACATTTTAACTCACGATCAATTACTTGATTAATCCTAAATGTCTTGGTGCTACTTAATTTGTTTGGAGTTGGTTGAGAAGTCAAGTGAGTAATGGCCTGTCTCTGTTGATTGACCATAAAGTGTTTCAAGGCAGATACAACGCAAAAGAAGAAAGGGTTCATTTGTTACATGGCACAACTCCTGTAAATCACTGCTGAAGTGCTACGCTCAAAGTAAAAACTGTTGAAAAACGTGTCGACCGATTGCTACAGGATGTTGTCCTTATTAATATTAAAATTTACGTATGCTAAATCCAATAATATTCCTTCTTGCTATTTATGCAACAATCTTACTCCACGTACTGTAGAGTGCTTTATATTAGAGAAACTCACTTAACCCCCGCAGAGAAACTGACGACGGGAAAGAAGAAGCCATCTACGTTGAAGTCTTCAAACATGCCTTGAACGGGCTGACCGTTAATTCGGAAAGACATGCTAGGGGCTCCAAGATCCAGACAGCAGCTCACAACATCGTCTGAATTCAGTAAGTGCTGGTTAATAGAGGCCACGGCCCGTGGGATTCGCCCTATCAGACGTGGGGAGAATTGCAATTTAGTATATTTTTGTGAATACTACTGTCAAACAAGAGTATCAGAAATTATTCAGATGAAGTCATGTTCATATATGCATTTTTTATAATGTCATGTTAGATCAGGCTGTGGAACTGTTTAGGTAAAACAGCTTAAACTGTACCTGACCACAGATGAAGCCCATCAAAACCATAGGAGTAAAGATCATCACCCACACCGTTCCCTCCCCAGCCCTCTCCACCCCCAGGATAGGGGGCGTAGCCTTTGGTGGTGGCCCAGCCAACTCGAAGGTGGGTTGGCTCACTGGTCACATAGTGGTCTACTTGATCGATGATCAGCTCAAAGTACCATTTCCTATACTGTGCCGAGCCCTCACTCATGCCCAGGAAGATGTTGGGTCTCATACTGTAAACAAACACAGAGATCACATTGGAATTAGAAAAAAAGAAATACAATGAATTCTTAAAATAAACGCATTCAGTCAAAGCTAGCAGGAAAAGTCAATTGAGAAGGTTTGCTGAACAAATGCTGTTCAATATTAATAGGACTGCTGAAGGATTATTTGATATTGAAAAATAAAGTATTGGTTGCTGAAAATTCAGCTTTTCCATCACAGAAAAAAATTACATTAAAACTGAAAAGCATTATTTAAAATTGTAATAATGTTTTACAATATTAAGAGGCAATTTTTAAAAAAACATTTAACATTTACTTACCAACCAACCAACCCTAAACTTTTTAAACAATAGTGTATTATTGTAAAAATAAACATGCTAAAACTGTGTGTGTACCAGTTTTTATATTCTGGTGGGGACATTAACCTGAACTCATGGGGAACTGTGTCACGGAGGGGTCCTAAATTGAGGTCCCCATGGGAAAAGAAGCTAATAAATCACACAGAACGAAGTTTTTTGAAAACCTAAACATACAGAAGGTTTCCTGGAAGGGGTAGGTGTAGGTGTAGGATTTTTGTAGGGCAATAGAATATTCGGTCTGTACAGTTTAAAAACCATTACACCTATGGAGAGTCCGCATAAGGATAGCTGACCAGATATGTGTGTGCGTTTTGGTTTGTCTACCTTTGGACATCATTGACCAATCGTGTCTGGAGCAGCAGGTCTCTCCTGGGAAGCAGGTGGTCACAGATAAAGTTCTGATTGGCTCTCACAGCCACACCATTGCAGACACACAGGGAACAGAGAACGTCTAGAATCTGCAAGCAAGTATGGAAGACATTTTAACAATGCTGTTGTTTTATTGCTTTAAACTCATTTTATACCACACGTTTTCCCTACACACAAATTTATAGTCCTATGCCTGCATATTCTCCATTGCATACTTGAGAGTGTTTGCTAGCATAACATGCTGTGCAGCTCCTAGAATGTATTTACGAGTTTACATGACCCACATTTTATAAGACAGAGGAATTCTCAAGTCAAGTAGCAAGGGTCTACACCAGCAGACACCTGCCCCTTGTTAAAATATCTGAGTGCTTGCACCATGAAGACCATATGTCCTCTTTTTCCCAGACATATCCTGGCCTGGGTTTTTAAAATTGCCTAAAATGTCAAGGATTTGGCTTTGTTTTCCTATTGACATGCTCTACAGTCTTCATACAGTACGCATGGGCGTAAATCCCGGGGGGGGAACAGGGGGGACAACCCCCTATCCGAGGGTTGCCCCAACACCCCCACCCCTCCTAAAATCATAATGAAAAAAATCGTACTGTTTATTGTGAAAAGTACATGTACCTATACCTAAAAAATTATTGTGTAAGTGCAAATACAAACGCAAAAAAAGCATTTCAAAATATTTGAGCTCCCCCTCCCCTTCCTCACAGTGGTTTGGCCCACTGCCTACTATCCTACGCTACACCTGCAAGTCAGGTATGTGACTGCATCTCTGTACATTAACTAGTAGTTGAACTCCAGTAAGTAGGGAATTTTATTCACTTTAATTAAAGCGATTCTCTTAAATGTAGTTAATGCTGATTCGTTAATAAACTAGTTGTGGCAAAAATGCTGATTACAGATGTCATGCTATGTCATGCTACAGATGTCAATTTGCTATGTTAGCGATTAAAACGTTACAAATTGTATAAAATATCCCAGAATCTAGACCAAGCGGGCAAGCGCGTGCATGCGTGACATTAATGTCTGCATCTTGCATCTTAAAATGCGCGCATAAGACGGAGTGAAGAAGAGAGAGACCTTGCGTGCATGTGAACAACTGTGTGTTAAGAGCATCCTGATTGGTTCATTAAGCAAAATTAGCCAATCAGCTTTGAGTGTGGGTGGCCTTTATTTTTTTTCTCGGGACCAAAGTTATCAGTTCAGCGCAGCCTACGAGATCGTCGTGGCAGAGAGAGAGAGAGAGAGTGACTCGACTGTAAACAACATAACAAACATTGCAATAGTTTTGAAGAAAAAATCTGCCTTTTTTATTAAACCAGAGAAAAAACTATAACTTCAAATAACCATGATGCAGTCTCCATGCTACAATAATGATAGAAGCAAGGTTTTCCACAGTTTTAAGTACAATGTGACTGAAATAATTGTGTCCCCATCCAAAAATTGCTCGCAAGATAATTTATGTTTATCGTCCCCCCCTACTGTTAAATGAAATTTACGCCCACGACAGTAAGTAGTATACATGTATTTGCATTGCTTTGACCGTTCTCTGTAGATCACAATTGGTCGATTAAGTACAATGCCTGCACACTATTGGTCCAACTACTTTTCGGTCAGCATTAGAAAAACAACAAGAAAACAAAGCCAATCCCTGGTAATTTTAGGCCGTTTAGAAATTATTTCCTGGAAAAAGAGAACAAATAATTATACCACCTAATACTCTTGAGAAGTATTAGCAAGTTTTTGATCATATGAAGTTACACTACCTCACAAACATTTGAGGTCAGGAACATAAAACCGATCAAAAGGTAAAGACATTTCTAATCTTAAAAAAAATCTGTTACTAACGATTTCTAAAGGATACTGTGACACTGAAGACGGGAGTGAAGGCTGCTGATTCAGCTTTGCAAATACAGAAATAATAGAAATGAAAAAATGTATATAAAAATAAAACAAATGCAGCTTTGTTGACCATAAAAGAAAAATCTTACCAATCATCGCGGTTTTTGTAGTGTCCAGTACAATGATGAAAAATACAGATTTACACAAAATGATAGGTAAATATAAGGGTTTATATACAGAACTGGAAGAAAATGCATTTTCAGCTCTTCATATAATATTTATAGTATTCAGGGCAGCAGGTTTTAGTTTCCATCTTAAGGCTTTGGGTGGTCAGCAACATTCCTTTATATTCTACACTCATCTGTGTTTGTGTGTGTGTGTGTGTGTGTGTGTGTGTGTGTGTGTAAAAACAGCAAATGCTGACCTTGTGGTTACGTCCATGCTTGTACAGCAGAGAAATAATGGATTTGATGTGGGCCTTCTGGATGATGTTCAGAGATTCCGGACTCTCGATTAGGATACTATGAAGCACATCTAAAATGCCTGTATAGAATTGCATTATTAATATTGCATCGCAGTAAACACAAGGAATGACAAAGGCATTATATAATTAGATAGCAGAGAGTTATCAATATAGCAAATTTCTATAGATTTGTAAATAAATATTATCTGTCCTCTGCCGCTATGAATCTGTTATAGTGCTGTGACATGGACCTTGAAATAAAATCATTGATCTGTGCTGATACTGATGGTTGATCGCTCAGTTTATGTCTACGTAAGACAGACTGGGTTAATGTAATCAGTGCTAATGTATGCGTCCGATTTGACGTATAGTGGTATTTACCTGATGAGGACTCCAATCTTTCTAGCTTGCTGACCAGCCAATCCAGCTTGCGAGAGAACTGTGTGCAGTTGGTCCTGTTGCCTCGAATCAAAGCGGCTAATGGACAAAAATCAATAGCAATAAGCTCAATGTTACTCCGTTATTCTTACATACCTCACACTAACACCTGCAAATCCCTTTCGCTATCCTTCACGCAAGTCTTCCCAATAAAGTTGTGATATTCTGAAATAAACGCACCTCTGGTGTGAGTAAAATACTAAATGGGAGTAATCTTAAACTAGAGTGTATTTCCCGGAGAGCAATCAATCAAACTTAAGCCCAGAGTTTTGTGGATAGATTGTCTAGGCAGTTTTGAAGCCCAAACACCCCGAAAAGAGCTGTTTCCTGAGGCAGCAAACGCATCCGTATGGAGATGTTAAAAACTGGCTGTTGTCACCAGCATAATGTATCATGCTACTGTTGCCAGACAGACTCAGCACGGCACCTCTCGAGGGTGACCTCAACGACTCTGACCGAGCAAAATTCAGAACAAGCCTCGATGGGGGCTCTGATAAATGCCAAGCCAGTCAAGGTGAACCAAGGAGAGTGTTCACGCTCACTGGATCCTTATTCGATGCTAACATTTCAAACTAATTTTAAATGCTAAATGGAGACTAAAAACATTCCATCGCCCCAAAGCCAATGTATTTTGAATGGCTCTGTGGTTAAAACAAGATATTTTCATATTTTAATCTACAATATCAAATATATCAGAAATACCCACTCGTCATTTTTACCGTTTTTACATCTCTAACAATTGGCTAAATGAGGATGCCAGGAAAACAAAGAGCCAGATTTACTAAAAACAGCAAATCAGCATTAAAAGGAATAGTTCACCCAAAAAACGAGAGAGCTGAGTTCTGGCTTCTTGGATGACTTCTGACTCGACAAGCAATTTATGACGTAAGTTGCATCAGGAACAGGAAGTCGGTTATTTACACTACAATTTTAAAACTGTACATATTTTTGTTACAGAAACCCATCGATCTGCTTCAGAGGACATGTGATAACCCCACTGAGGCATAAAGGTTAGTTTTATGATGCAGTACATGCAGATATATCCAATTACGGAGCTTTAAAATAATGGCAGCATTCTCAAGCTTGGATAAGCCAAGATAAATGATTTAAAAACTCAGTCTGTATTCATCTAAAAGAATAAAGTCATATACATCTAGGACTAGTTTATTTTCCTGCAATAATCCAGGATGATGCTAAATTTTGTGTTGGTACCTCGAACACTCTATATGTAGAGAAAATTTGAAACAGTAGCAGAAACGAAACGCTCTTCATATAAGATTTCTAAGGCAATTTTGCTTCGATCTGAACTTTAAATATCTTGAACAAGGCCCTCTTTTTTTAACTGTACTTTTGCCCTCCATAAATCAGGGTGGGAGTCAACAACAAGGTGATAAAAGAGAATAGAATTGCTGTTTAACTGCCTCTAATATCTGTCATGTCTCTCCATCATCACCCTCAGTGAACAGCTGAAGGCTGCGGACGTGTGATTGAATTCTTACCAAGAAGCTCATAGAGGAGGTTGAGAATGTCCTTCCAGGCCTCTCCGGCCTCCTCGCCTGCTAACTCCTCAAACTCAGCGGCACTGTTGTACACGTTTAGACGATCGATGCAGTGTGAGACCAGGGTTAGCATTCCCTAAAATGATCATAAAATGTGTCAGCCTGTACACTTGCATGTATTATCATGATGTAATATGACATGTGTGAGTAGTAATTTAACCTCTTCTTTAAAGAGATCTTGGCGCTTGATGAGAGATCGGAGCTCCCTCTGTTTCTCCTCATGTTCGAGCTCAGAGTCAGGCTGCTGGAAGTAAACGATAAGGTCGTCTAGTGTCCGCACCACTTCACACACAGGCAGGGTCACCTCTGTAGTCTTCTCCCCGTTTAAACCATCCAGACCCCTGAGACAAAGAAAATAATATTTAAATAATATTTATTATATTTATAATTACATATTTTAATACTAAACATTAGAGATGTAATAATGCACAATAGTTGTGCAGTGTTCTTGTTCCAAATGGCATTATTTTACTATGAGGGGATGAGCGTTTGTATTGTACTAGTCTGCATGTGAGCTTTTTGGTCTGCTGTACCTGATGAACTGAGTGAAGAGGCGAGTGGTGTTACGAATGATGCGAGCCGCTCGGGACTCCTCATGCTGGCAAAGCTGCAGAGTCAGCCCGTCATCCATATGGCCCTCAAGGGACAGGACAGCCTGCACACATCGTAAATGTGTATTACCACAAAACGCAAGTAAAACAGCTGATTTGGAACTGATCTAAAAGTTTTAATTGAATTTCAGAGTAGTAAAATTTGCAATTTTTTGCATAATAATGAACATGTAATTTAGATAATTTTCTGAAGTAATTTAATTATTTTACCTTGTAATTTTTTAATGCATTATGTTTTAATTACATTTTGCATTCCAGATTGTCAGTCCCACTGTATCTGTATCTGTTCTTGTCATTTTAAACTCAATAATATAATAAAAAAAAACTGTATGTATATATATATATATAATTTGGTAAATAGTAAATATCCATTTTATATTTTAATATACCTAAAAATGTAATTGACTCCTGTGACGGCAAGGCTGAATTTTTAGCAGCCTTCACATGATCCTTTAGAAAATATTCTCCTCCTCACATAAATGGAAAAGTCTGTCTAGCTGACTTCATAAGCTACAAAAAATGGTGGGTAG
This sequence comes from Enteromius paludinosus, assembly GCA_032361165.1. NCBI lineage: Eukaryota > Metazoa > Chordata > Actinopteri > Cypriniformes > Cyprinidae > Enteromius > Enteromius paludinosus. Next base: position 12,141,347 of record JAUMHQ010000083.1, read on the forward strand.
TGGTTCAATATTTTTGAAGTGGAAATCGACTCAAGTGTCACCAAAGTTACGACTTTGGCTGCCTGGGCTGTGCGTAAAGGTGGCATGCTTTTTCTGGCCTTTAGCCCAGAGTTAAGCTGCATACCACAGCGCTGGGAAGATGTGCAGTCCTTGTGAATGTGTAATCCTGACCACTCCCCAAAAACACACTGTCACCATGCCTACCTCATTATCACATTTAAACCATGGCCTCGTATATCCTACACTCTACACAGAAGCCACTGCGGTTAAGCCTGAGCCAACATTAGACCATCCTGTGAGCCCCATAATCTTTAACGGGATCATAACTTACAGCACATGATGTCATTAAAGATGTACGTGCTATGCAAAGTTGCTGTAATCATGTAATCTCTTACCCTTCTCTTCAGTGGTCCCAGGCGAGACGATTTGGCATCAGGCGCTTGGTAGGACAACCACAGGCCCGTGGACACATGCATGATGAAGCACACAGAATCACCGTATTTGATCTCTGCAACTCCCATACCATCAATATCACGCTTTGGGCCGGGGTCAATCTTTTCCTGCGAGGGGAAGACAAATCGCATGAGTACTGCCAACTATTGTCATCTGTTTGGTTCGGACAGTCACAGTCAATAATTTTGTGAGCCTAGTTTGAGTGCTATTGAGATAAAATAGACAGTAGGACAGCTGGGTTTGTGACCTCTCGGCTTGCTGCAGCAGAGTAGAGCTAATGAAACTCCAACATACAATAATAATGCACTAAGGATTAGTAATTGGGAAACAGATGTAGCAATTACAGACTCTAAGCACTGACTAGCAGGGCTACAATCTAATCACTTCAGACTGCCCTCCAAGGTGCTCAGGAACTTTTACTCCTGCACCATAGAGAGCATCCTGACGGGAAACATCACA
>JAUMHQ010000083.1:12175515-12188041 GCA_032361165.1 Enteromius paludinosus
TATATATACACTGCCATACAAAGGTTCTATAACATTATTCTTATTTAGGAATGATGCTTTGAATTGATCAAAAATTACATTTAAAAGGTTAGGAAGGATGTCCATTGTAAAGAAATGCTGTTCTTTATGAAATGCTGTATGACAATTTACTTTTGCCACCACTTAAAAAACACCTAAAATTATGTTAAATATCAATATATTCAATAATAATCATATTTAATTTAAATAAAACTCTAAAAAATAGAAATGTACTTTCCAAGTTGAACTTGATTTCCTGAGATTGTCAGTTCTAAATTTTGACCAATCCTGCTTTTTTGCCGTAAAGTTCTCTATTTTGATAGAATGTAAAAAAGTGGAATGTAGTGTAAATAAGGACAATGTTCTCTCTCTTGTTTTCTGACTACTAACACTCAATTTTTTTAATATACAGTAGGCCTATCTGGACAAAACAATCTGTCAACAGCACTCCCCTCAGGCTGCTGTCCACTGCTTACAAAAATAACTCACAGCATGGAGCTAATGACATCGCTACTCCATGTCTGCTAGAGAATTCACAAAGATTAATGGTTTAATCACAATGGATTCAAAAAATAATAACTCCAAAGATAAAGGAGCTCTATATTTTGGAAATTAAAAGTGCCCACTGCATTATAATAAACAGTTGTTGTTCTGGGGCTGTCACACTTTGACCTTACCAATTACATTAACGTGATTATACCTGATATTGGATGGGGTTTTTTTTGGTTTTTTTTTTGTGTATATACATCTAGGGTAGCGACTACACCAGAATGCATATTTGACCACAGATTATAAACCCATAGCATATCTTGGGAAACAAGATCAAATGGAGCTTACCATTGAATGAGAAGAGCTTTTCTTCAGCTTTTTAGGTTGCTAAGAAGTTTTGCTGAAGGATCGTGCATGTGTGTGAGATATATCCTTTATGACTATCATACCTTTTATGGGGAAATTAGTGACCCCTGCTGGAGCCATGTTGCCATCTTTCATCTTTAATTTTGAAACCACGCCATAGACGTCTGAAACGCTTCTCATGCAGAGATATGTTGATGTGTTATGTGTCTGCGAAAGCCTACAGTTTCCGAAGTGAGGAGTGAATATTACTGTATTTATTAGTTTTCTGTTTCTTTCGGGTATGATCCCTTATGTCCATATTGCCATCAGTTTACACTGCGCCGCTTGCAATACTCGCGCTGTGCCGCCAATAGGTCTGTTAAAATTAAAAGACTAATTATTGTGTGGTAACCGTTTTATTAAAGCAATAAGGTACTCGATGCCGTGCTGTATCGTGAATGAATCACGACTGAAGGTATTGCACACATTCTGATGGCCAGTAGCCATTGTGAAGGACTAGCTTCCTGATGGAGCTATTTTTATTCTGGCCAGTAGATGGCGTTCAATCCTTGACTTGTATGGGTCCGAAAGTGGCAGACTTCAGATTGTAAAAAGGAATGTTTTGATCAAGCTCAAAACCGGTGTTGTGCCGAATTATGACTCCTCTCATTGAAATCAATTGTAATCATAACCCCACCCGTAATCCTAACCCCTCCCCCACACCTAACACTAAACCTACCAAAACTAGGGGAGACATAATCTGGCAGGGGTCAAAATTCGGCACTACACCGGCCCCTGTAAAAAAAAAAAAAAAAAAGTAGTGTCTTTATTCAGATAAAGCATTATTAAACTGGCCTTTTGACATTTATTCAAATTCTTAAAACCCCCTCCTCTGGGGGAAAAATAAAATGAATTTAGTTATTTCGATTTTTAAATGTCACTAAAATGCTGTTAAGTGATCCTGTAGTTTGTTTGTTTGTTATTTCATTTATATATACAGGGACAATGCACAACAAAAGTGTTAGCTATGAAGCTGATTTGCAGATATTTCCCACTCAATTTTAATGAAAAGGGAACAGAGAGCATGTTCTTTCATTTCTAATTACATGATGGAAATCAAAAACAGTGGCAGTCCTTCAGGTAGCTTAACATTTCAATGCAAGAACAAACCCACTACACTATTTTCCCATTTACCCAATATAAACAGTAACCTGTGACCTTTTAAAGTTATGTAACTGTTAGCTGCAGTTGTCCTCTCCTGCATATTCAATGAAATCTGTTCATCGATTGTTTGTACATTGTTTCCTGCTCTGCAGTGGATCCCAGCTCTCCTACACTCTCACTGAACGCACTGTGACCCTATGTTTATTTACTGGATAAAAGGTTTATTGATTCTTGGAGCTGATATCATGCTGTGAGTGAATCAATTGTGTACAGATTTTCCATGTATTTGATTGAGTTAATAAGATTTATTTTCATTTGCAGAATGTCCAGTTATTATTATCTCACTTCTTATTTTTACTATAAATAGAAAATTGTCTTGAAATGAAAGCAAAACGTGCGGCAAGATATACTGGACAAAGACGTCACGGTCACTTTAGCACTAAATTGCAGTGCACTCAAGTGTTCACACTGTGGCAGTCTGAGTATGTCTGATAGCTTTGATGTAAGGAAAACAGTCAATCTGTTTTTTAAATGTTCTCATATACATTTTTAAATTATATGCACTGATTTTGCTTTACCTATGTAGGCCAAATAGCAGTTGTAACTGTCAATAACCTCTGTCTCATTAATCTGGCTAATGCATATGTGTTATGTTTTGTGCTGTAGAGTCCAAATCTAATGCCACCTGTCTGGTTTGTTATTGTGAGGATAATCAGTTGTTAAATTTTGAGTATGATTAATTTTGTTTTTGTTTTTCCACAGAAGAGAGTGAGAGCGGGGTGCATGCAGAGGAGAAGTGGCCATGTGGGCACATTGATGAGGTGACCTTGTGCAACTCTGAGTCTAAAAACAAACAAAGTGAAGACTACACTGTGAGTGTTTGAAAATCCTTGTATTATTTATTTGTGACAAACGTTCAGTTAACCAACTGTTGTGTTCATCAGTGTGTATTATCAGTGTCCCTGAATTTTAAGAAAACCCACTCTCTTAGCTCTTCTTATTTTTTATTTGTTTGTTTAATTGCAAATACACTGTAGGAATAGAAATCAGTTAAAATGGATATTGTCCTGGCAGAAAGTGTTTAAGTGTAATCTGACAGTTTTTAGAAAATAAAAAAAATATATTTATGTATACATAGTTTATATTTGTATTTTTTTTTTTAAAGTTGTAAAATAAAAAAAAATAAAAAAATCATACTTGATGCATTATTCAGAAAAAAAATACCATTATATTTTCAAGTGTTCAGATATTTTGTTATCGTTATTAATATTAGGTTTTATTTAAAATATAGTTGATAATGTCTATTTACATTGTTTTTACCTTGTGGATTACTGTAGTAAAGAGACAGTATCTTGTGACAAAAACAAGGATGTAAGTGGGGTTAACAGGTTAATCGTACTGATTAATGTGACGTTATCAAGTGCGAAGTGGCCAGAAGGCGATATCCAGCCTAATAGAAACAGGATAGACTGTCCTGACTGGACAGTTACTCTTACTGGAGTTTTGTTTGCTGTTTTGGGTGCGGTACTAAGGTGTCACTTCTTCCTCATGGGCGACTGAGTGTGTGACCAGAAATCATGTGGCAGAAAATAGGTGGGTGGAGCGCTTGCTGCCTATATGTGTATTTCATGTGTTCGTGTATGCGCTCTTGTTGCGAACAGTGGATTGAAATCAAGTAAACATTACAAAATCAATATGGAAAAGAAGAAAGATGCATGCTGGCACTATTTAGAATATCGTTGCGGAAAGTTTTTTTTTTTTTCTATTTCTTGGACTCTTCTGTAATTAGAGACTGAGAACAGCATTTCTGCTTTTTAATGGACATTTTCCTGGCATCCATAATTCTGGAAACTTCATGTAAGGACAGCATATTACACCAGACCTGAACTGAAACATTATTTTATTAAAACAGAACAGTATTTCAAAACATTAAAATATATGGAACTTATTCATAATTTGTCAGCACAAGGACCGGAAATTCAGACATGGTTAGTCTTGGGAAGGCTAATGGAAACAACCTGGACTTTCTTTTAACGGCAAACATGGATACTTCAGTGTTAATTTTGGAGATTTGAATTTTGACTTTGCTTCCTGTTTTATTCACTTGTGGAATATGGTTGTTTGGATACAGACAGACTAAACTTGGTCTTAAAGAGGCAGTAAACTCTACCGGAAGGAAATGGAAAGTAAGCCCAGCAATTCATTTTTGGACAAACTAACAAACTTTTTTACTCAACATGAAAAGAATGAACTCCAAACACTGACTGAGGAGAGTCCAAGCGTGACTTCTTTTCATTCTTTGACTGAGAAAGAAGATGTTAATGATCAACAAAAATGTGTTCAAAGGCAGGATGGTTTCGATGATCAAGGGGATGATTTTGATATCATTGTTCAGACTTCACAGACAAACGCTGTGGAAGATACAACAAGGGACCATGTCAACAGATCAGAGCATCAGAATGTTAATGAAACTGATGAAATTTATTTTTCTTCAGGAAATGAGGAAGTGGACTTGGACCTGAATGTTGACCAACCGAGAGATAATTACAACAAAACATCAGGAGCATGCCAGACTGACCAAGATGTAACAGATGGTCATGCTGACACACCACCTAAATCACTTAGCGAGGTCTCAGCCAGTGACAGTGCCAACAGACTGGACAAACAACTTGAGAACCCAGCACTCATTACAGTGGATAATAAAGAATCTGATTTCAGAGAAAGATCTTTATGCAAAAACACACTCAAGCAGGACATATCTGAAAATGAGACCGTTGTTATGGATTCAGGTAATGAGGAGCTTTTTGGTGTTGTGCAAAATAAGAGAGAGGAAGGACACATAGAGGAAAGCAATAACAATAATGGCTTTTCAGTGCAAAGTCAGCAGGAAGTATCTGCGGCTGAGAGCAAAATAGAGTCTGATGGAAACCATCAAAACTCTGCAGATGTTCCAGAGGTAACCACAACTGGTGCAAATGAACAAACTCTGATTAACGACCACCAGACATCCCCAAACACAGACATTCAGACCACATTAATACATTGCGAAGTTCGTAGTCTCACCGATAAAAGGGTTCTTTCTTCAAACTCACCTGCAAACACCAGAACTGTAGTCATAACCCTTGCATGTGTTGAAGACCCTTCTGCAGGATCATGTGTTGAGACTGAAACGATCCGCTCAAGAGACGAAACTGCTTTTGGTCTAGCTACATTCAATGGAAGCAGTGCAGAATCAGACAGCAATTTTGTGGAGAACCAAAGGAATCATTTTGAGACTGGAGGTGAGGTTTCAGAAGGTTTTGGCCTCTGTGAAACTGAAGGACACAGTTCATCTAGTAATTCAGAACCAGAACGGTTGACCATCCAGCTGGAGGAACAAGTGCATAAAGAAGAAACAATTAATGAAGAGAACAAAGAAGAAATATTACAAGAAGAGGCTGTGTTATATACAGATTCATCTTCCACTGAGAAGACCTCAAAAGACCAAACCTCTAAAGCTGTAAAAGAAAAACCCCTCCAACTGTCATCCCTTTTCACTGGGCTGCTCAGCCCCAAGAGGGAAGCCCTTGAGGAAAAAGACACTCCACAGCAACCCCAAAGCCCTGCCAAAATAGTTACCGATCAGCCTAACAAGAAAGATGTTAAGGGAGACTTCATAGAACAGCTTACACAATTCCTCAGCAAGGGGGAAGGGAAGAGAAAGCAAGAGACCATGACAAGCCCCCCACTGTCTCCAACCAGTCAGGTCCCTGCAGAAAAGCTAGAGACAACTGTAGAGGAACCGGCCATTCTCCAGTCTGAGGAAACAAACAAATCCACAAATGCAGAGACGGCCTTAGGTGCATTGAAGGCTTTCTTTACAGTTAAATCTGCCAAAAAGGACACTTCAAATCGCATGGACCTGGATAATGTAAAGAGGAAGATCAACAGGGACAAAGATGTCCTCAAAGCCTTCTTTGAAAGGAGCTCAAGCAAGTCTCCAGACAACAAAGAAACTACTGATTCCAAAGTATGAAGTGAACAGATGATTGCATTTGATGCAAGCGTCTCAATATCAATACATGTGAAAAGCCTTATTTTATGTGCACCTGTGACAGTTTAACATTTTAGTTATTTTTATTTATTTATTTTCACATATTTCGATGGTATAATATACACTAATTGTGTCTATTTGTGCCTTATAGGCTGAGGTAAGTGAGGAGCACACCCCAAAACGACTTCAGACTGTTTGGCCTCCACCAAAACCCAAAGACGAAGAGGAAAAGATTGGTCTGAAATACACTGAAGCAGGTAAGACGTTATCGTATAATCAAAAACCAGCAGTAAGTGTAAATATTTGCTCTGATTCCAATATTTGCCTAAGTATCTAATGACACAACACTGTCCAAACAAATTCCAATACACCTCCACCCTAAATGTGTTCCTAGAGGGCTGTTCTACAGACGACATGACTCTATATCACTCTATTTGTTACGTGTAAGACTATATATTTTCTCACCATTGAAAATTATATAAATGTGCACATACAATACTATATAATTTTATAATCACCCTTATTGAACGTCAGTTCCATTGCCCATACTGCAGTGTCTTATAGATTTAAAGGGTGTGGAGTCCGCAACCACACCTAAGAAGCACACACAGTCAGAATGGTGCTGCCATATGTCTTGACCTGATTGTACTTGAGGAAATTAGTTATCTTACATAAAGGTCTGACAGTTTTCCCATGGTTCTCATCCATTTATAACAGGCCCACCACTGCCATCTATTGGTAATTTTACATCTGCTACATTTATTGCATATCCAATTTTTTTTATGTGAGAGTAAGATATTTTTCAGCATGGGTGCTTTAAATTGATTTAAAAAAACAACAAATGCCAAAAAATCATTAGCATATTAAAGGAAAATTTCACCCAAAAATGAATATTCTCTCATCATTTACTCACCCTGTTTTGGTCAGCATTGACTTCCATAGTAATTACTATGGACTTTAATAGTGACCAATATAGCCTGGGTACAAACGTTTTTCGAAATATCTTCCTTGGTGTTAAGCTGAAAATTCATACAGGTTTGAACTTGAGGTTGAGTAAATGATGGTAAAATTTTAATTAAAGTAAAGACTATGTTCCATAAAGATATTGTGTAAAATTCTTACTGTAAATTTATCAAAACATATTTTTTGCACCCTCAGGTTCCAGATTTTCAAATAGTTGTAATAGTTGTATGTTACCATCTCCTAATATTTGAATGGTATAGTGTATAAATACAAATTATTCTGTATATTTCCATATGGTAGAGCTTTAATGCATCACATTTCTAGAACTAATCAGTGGATTTTGGGATACATTTAGTCATATCTTTGTTTCAGAGCACCAGGCAGCTCTTCTGCAGCTAAAAAGGGAATGTAATGAAGAGGTGGAGAAGATACAGGTGAGAGGCTCACTAAAACAAACGTTTATACATAAGGGGAACATTTGTATAAAATGTAAAGATTTATATTATTAAGCAAATATAAAGACACTTCAGATGTTATACATTCTAAAAAAATAAGTTTATTCCTCTTCTGAGGAAACAGAAATGTTCATATACTGTATGTTGATGTTTCTACTTTTTAATGCAGACTGACTTCAAACTTGAGCTCTTCAGGTTACAAAAGAAGTACGAAGAGGATCTGTCCAGACTAGGGACAACCATCACCAGCTTACAAAGAGAGAGAGACAAAGAAAGAGACAGAAACCACAGAGATGTTGCTGTGTCCACTGAAGACAATATCAAGCCACAGGCCTTCCGCTCTGTGTGTATTCAGACAGAAAAAGAGACAGTCATCAAGCCTGAGGAGCCCAAGGAAGTTCAGAGCATTGGTCTTGACCCCCCGCCTAAAAATGCTGACCTCAACTCAACCAAAAACTTAACTGGCAAACAAAAGACAGTTCCTCCTTCAGCTCCCCCACCTGTATCACTTCAATTACAGATGGATAGCAACAATACTCCACTTCCTCCTCCTCCTCCTCCTCCTCCTCCTCCTCCAACAGGCCCTTGTGCTCCTAATGTACCTCCACTTCCTGTTCAGCCACTAGACATGCCAGGAAGTGTATCTCCGCCACCTCCTCCACCACCTCCACCAATGACAGGATGTGGTGTGCCACCACCACCACCCCCACCACCACCACCCGTCCTCCACTCTGCCCTCCCTCCCCCTCCTCCTGGAGTTGGTATCTTTTCCAGTATAGCGCCAGACAATCCTCCTCGCAAGTCATCAGTGGAGCCGTTCTGTCCAATGAAACCGCTGTACTGGACACGTATACAGATTCAAGATAACAGGTATCTCTTATCACCTTACCTCATATTTCAATTGACGCAGGTCAATAATTTAGCAGCCTGCTTTCATTTTTTTATGCTTTGTTTTATTTATTTAAGATAAAAATTAATTAATTTTATGCCTTGTTCAAAAAAATAAATCATATTTTAACAAATCTACTTGACTAGTGCAATTAACATGCAGAAGCAGAAAAAAACATAAAGCAGGAAACTATATGTTCAAGAAGGCCTGTGTGTCAAGATCAGAAATCTCTTGGGAAATAAATCTTTTTCAAATAATTTTTTTTTTTTTTTATCATGCTTAAACTTATATGCCATTGACCCAGAGACAAATATGTCATTTCACGAGTTCGAGCTCTGACGGCATAAGCATAGCGAAGCTTGTTTGGCGTGCTACTAAACTCAGGGTTAGAAGGGCTGCCGAGCCCTAGGGTGAATAACCCTAAGGGCTTGGACGGGGGAAGAGGCGGATAGTCAATTTCTAACCCTGAGAGCTCCCCCCAAGAGGAAAAGGAGGAGCAGGGGAAGAGGAGGGATGCTAAGATCGCGGATGAGGAAGGAAGTGTTTCTAATTATTTATAGAGCAAATCTGAGGAGTGGATAATTGGATGATTGGAGGCGGAGATCATAATTAACTGCTTTTGATTTTCTCCTCCCGAAACGAGTTTGAAAACTATGTTTGTATTAAATATACTGAATACAGATAAAAGAGACACTTCTGATCATTCATCACTCCCATTGTTTTAAGATATCATGTCATAATATCACAATGACAAAATGCTTATGCACTGACACAATCTGGAATCATTCACTGTTATTAGTACACTATAATAGTGGGTTTTAAATAGCTTTTATTTTTATATTCTCATGTTTTATTTTACTATATTTTAGAAAATTTGACCTTTGCTTTTGTCATTTATTAGGTTTTTGCGTTTTTATATAACTCTATATAGCTAATTACTTATGTGGCTTCAATTTTCTTTTATTGGAGTTTTAGTTTTATTAATTTTTATACTTCAGTGCAATATTTTGTTTTAGTTTTAGTTTTTCATCTAATTTTTTATATTTTACTAAATTTCCTTTTTATTTCGATTAGCAAAAGAATTATTAAGAATGCCCTGGTCACATATTTAAACAGCTCTTAACCGCTCTAAACTAAATATAAAACCTTTAAAAAAAACACCACCATGAACAATGGGAATGTTTATATGGAATACAGGTAGAGTGGCTACCTGTATTCCATATAAACATTCCCATTGTTCATCACTCATTACGTTCCTCAAACACACAATGTATGTCCACAAGTGATGCTGACATTTTCAACTCTCCCTCGTCAGACCTCATGGGGCATTTAAGACAGACCACTGCAGACATTTGTCTGCGTGAGGGGCCAGCCACAGGCCGAGCGGCAGTCTTTCCAGGACCTCTAGTGGCGGTGTGGATTTCTGTGGGATTCGGCTCCCCTGGCCACCTCTGTGCTGTTGCAATGTTATTTGACTCCTCATGAAAGCTTTCTGCTCTCTCCCTGAGCATTTTGTCAAGCCAAAGCCGAACCCAGTCAAGCTTAGCTGTGCGCCGTCGTCCTGGCTCCTTAATTATTTTTATGGGAGAGAACATTTAGCAAATCAGATTACTCACATTGAGCCCGTGTTGATTTTCCTTTTCCTGCTTTTAGGCATGGTTACCCAGCAACAGTAAATAACGTGTGTAACTTTGGTTTTATACAGATGGCAGTATTAGGAAATGCTTTGGTCGTGGCCTATTCTGTAACTTTGATGTGTTAAGATTCAATCACTATAAGCCTTAAAGTGAGCAAAACTGTTGAAAACGTCGAATAGTCGAAAAACATAAAATCTCTCATCATCTGTTTCTGTTTTTTTTAAAGGAACAATATGCTATGGAGTTCCCTGGAAGAGCCAGAGATAATAAACACCAATGAGTTTGCGGAACTGTTTGCTAAAGCCACATCGCCCACCAAAAGAAAGCCCCTATCTGAAGCCTATGAGAAGAAAACCAAAGCCAGGAAGGTACCACTGTTGCCTGAAGATGTGAAAAATGATATGACATAGAGAGGATCCGTCCCGTATTTATATAGCAAATGCGAGGTTGTTGGTTTGATTTAACTATTTTTAAAAATGCACATGCACTTTAAGTCACTAGAAATAGATAAAAGATTTGAGGAGTGTCCACTAGGTGGAGCAGTTTTCAACACTTCCGAATAATATACTATATATATATATATATATATATATATTTATCTTACTGGAACACTAGCATAAATTATGCATTCACCTCTGATACTTACATTTCTATAAACAGAAACATAGTTTATCAGGTGCTGTCCCTTGATAGAATCTGCGATTTCTGATATAAATGTGTAATATCAGGATCCAACACATGCCTTTGAAATTGAGATAATTATATAGGAAATGGGAATAATTTGAAATAAATGAACCTGTTTATGAAATGTGATCGTGCCATTGTTACCTTTGGCAGGGGGGTTTTATAATGGAAGTTTGGAATTTCCCAAAGGTTCTTTTGTTGTTCATTCATTCCACTTTTGCATAATACAAGCATGAGTCTCTGTGACTTTATATTCATACGGTAGAGTAAGCAGAAAGCACTTAACTTATGATCTAAGTCATCTATTCTGTGGTGGGATTTTAGGTCATTAAATTACTGGATGGCAAGCGCTCTCAGGCCGTGGGCATCTTAATCTCAAGTCTCCATCTGGAGATGAAGGACATCCAGCAAGGTAAATCACACTGTATATATGCTCACATATGCTGAGAAATACTCGACCACCAGCTTCGCAGAGTGTCATTTTATTTTATCCAGACTCATTTTTCCTCCACTAATAATAAACAGACATGTTAAAATTATACATATTTGTGTGGCCTGGATGGCGAAAGGCAAGTAAAGACATGATGTTGAAATGATTCTGTATATATAGACATATCTTGCAACAATGTGATTGGCTCCAGCTCTTATTAGGAATAAATTGGCTGAATGTTTGTTAAATAAACTTGTCTTGTGGTTTACCGCTAGAAGTACTCTTTGGGTTCTCCACATTATGGCGTGTACATCAGTCCTTCTTACTAAACGTATACTTTTCCCATTGAAAATCTTGAAGTCATCACAGCTTGGCTTAACAGAGTCAGACATGCAGATGTTTTTGATGACTTTAGTAAATTGAGCAGCGAATTCCTTCAGGGAAAAAAAACCTTTCAAATACATATTCAGACACTTTAACATTCACGTATCATGACATACACGTGTTTAATAACTTATCAGTCTCCTTGTCTAGAGACTAATACTTCTTCCCTACACAGCTGTTTTGACTCTGGACAATTCTGTGGTTGACTTGGATGCTATTGAAGCCCTTTATGAAAATGTAAGTATCCTGCCATACTGGAAATTTACTTATGCATAGGCCCACGCTGAATCCCAGCCTCCAAAACAGTAGTTTTGCACTAAATTTGAACATCCATCATTCACAAATCATTCATATCCTGCACCCCTTGTATGCTTTCTCTTTTTTTGCAAACACACGTTTAGGCTACATATGTACATATATATATAAAATATATACTAGGTGTGTGACGAGATCTCGTGGTCTGGATGCGTCGAGATGCGACTGGTCTTGCTAGAATTGAATGACATAGTGGTATGATGCGGCGCAACAAGTCTCTAGGCTCGTTTGAGATGCTCTTTGCCTCGCCTGAAATGTAGGTGAGAGTAGGCAGCTGCAGTGAGGGGAGGAGTGAAATAAACGGAGTCAAGACGGAGTGAAACAGATGCCTACGAGATCAAAGGCAGATATCGCGGTTTTCTCAGTCTCGCGCTGTGCTGCTGATAAATTGAACGAACAAGACATGTGCAAGACATGTGCATGCCATTTAATTCTATACGAATGTATATATCGTCCATTTCTACTTTTTTTATTTTTCATTTTTAAATAGAATTAAATTTCTCACACAGAGATTGCACTTGGTTTTGGGAAATATGCATGCATAATTTCAATACATAATCACATGAAATTTTAGAAACACACTGGCAGCGTTTGCCGCGCGCAGCTGAACCGCGGCTAGTACTGCAGTAAGCTATAGACAAACATTATATATGTCATATTTTCCAGCAATCTTCTCCGAACACTGTGTGCTTTCATTTATGTTATTGCCAACATACTTTG
>JAUMHQ010000083.1:12256760-12282525 GCA_032361165.1 Enteromius paludinosus
TAACGCTAATCAAAGAACCGGCTTTATTGACGAGATGCGCATAATATATCGTACGATATATATCGCCCAGCCCTAGTTTTGCAGATTTAGTGTGTGATTCTGGTGCGTGAGTATCATGTTTCAGAAACTGTGATAAGTACAATTTTGTGTGTAAGCAGTTGAAAAAAACTGTGATAGTAAATCTGTTGCATCTCACCAAAGCAGCCCTATTTTGATCAAAATACTGTGAAATATTGGTGCAATTTAAAATAACTTTGTAATTTTTTTTTGGTTTAAAAATATGATTTACTCTTATGATGGCAAAGCTAAATGTACAGCAACCATTACTCCAGTCTTCAGCATCACATGATCCTTCAGAAATCATTCCAATATCCTGATTTACTGTTTAAAAAGAGTTGCGCTCCTTAATTTTTGTGGAAACCTTGACCATTTTATTATCAAGATGCTTTATTCAATTCAAATTTCGAAAGAACAAAATTGATTTGAAATAGAAATCATTTGTAGCAGTTTAATTTTTTACCTTTGTCACTTTTGGTCCATTTAGTGCATCCAAAAAAACATATACATTTCTTAAAAAAAAAAAGTTGACTGATTCCAAACCTTTAGATGGTAGTGAATGTTTCCTCATAATGCTCTTAAAGCTCAATGTCTGACAGTCTGTGACAGCCGGAAATGTATGACTGTTGTCAGCTGGCGTGCCCCAGACTTATCCCTCATCAGATGATTTTGTCTTGGTCTCGTACCAGACATGACTCCTGCATAAACATACATTTCAGGCCACAAGTCTGTCTACTTCACTTGGCTCTTTTTTTGCAAAATTCCCAGAGCATGATTCAGCGTGAGTGATGGGTGGCTAAATTACAGGCTATCTGAGTGTGTCTGGATGTAAATTCAGTCGTGTGTGAGAGGGGAGTATAAACACAATGCTGTACAAAACTGGGTTGCAAATGCTTTTCACATTTGTTATTATAGTTTGACCTACTTCATGCACAAAAAGATGTTGGTTGTGTTTATTAGGCAATCCTGTAGCTTAAACAGTATACCAAGGCACTTTCAATGCCAAGGTCATGGGCTTGGAAAGCAAGAACTGATAAAATGTGTATCTAGAATGCTATGTAAGTCACTATGGATAAAAACATGCACACATTTAAATACATTACACTCTCAGAAAAGAAATATAGGTTACACTCTAGAATAGGTAACACTTGTGAACTATTAACTATTTTAATTCTCAATTTGCTGCTTATTAATAGTTAGTAAGGTAGTTGTTAAGTTTGGGTATTAAGTAGAATTAGGGATGTAGAATAAGGTATTAATATGTGCTTAATTAGCACTTATAAATGGCTAATATTCTAGTAATATGCATGCTAATAAGCAAATCTTTAAGGTACCAATATGCACCTTTAAGGGTAAATAATGTACCGTATGCTAAAAAAAACAACAACCAACAGGTACCAAGCAAAAGGTAGAATATGCATATTTTTTTAACCATTGGAAAGCATTTTAAAGCAGTAAAGTTAAGGTGCAGGTATTGTTGGTGCAGCATTGTGAAAATAAACTAATGTTTCACTTTGTTATCTTACCTAAAAAAAAAAATCATCTTGCGTATTTAGAACTGCTCAGTTAAGCATAAAACATCCCTCTAAGAAAATGATTGATGTTGTTTTGCAGGCGCTGGATCTGGACCGCAGCGTTCTGCACAAAATAAAGAAGTCAGTCAAGGCCATAAACAGTTCTGGTCTGAGTGAGTATGACATATACTTCATGCATTAATCAATACCCAACAGTTTTGTGCAAATGTTGTAATTTTAAAATAACAGGTTTTTTTTGACTGTGTAAATAATAGTAGAATTGTTCTGTTAAGCTCATCTACTCAAACAATGCCACATTATACATAAGAATAGCCTGGACAGAGACTTTGGTTTCACATACAGTGCGATTCAAGTCATTGTTACTCTAGCCAGCAGGTTTTGTGCTCTACCTCACACATTCCTCTCATTCCTACCAGAATCACCGATACCTGTTCCAGCAAGAACCTGCTTATTTCTCTCTCTCTCTCTCTCTCTCTGTCTCTCTCTCTCTCGTTAGAGCTAGATTGTCACATCTGTAGTTTTTCTTAAAATCTGTTGCTGGTGACTAGGGCTGCACGATTTGGGGAAAATGTGCGATTGATAAGTGGTTCGACTCAACTTGCTTGTTATCAAGGAAAATACACACACAGATTCATAATAATGCTGAAATCTGTATTTCTCAACTGAGATACAGTATACAGTGCAATCTAGCAACAAATTAAAACTAAATTGTACAAAATTAAGCAGTAACATCTTTATATTACTGAATTAAATTACATTAAATTAATTTTAAAATAAAATTAAAAAGTCAAAAGTACAGATAAATAAAACAAATACCCATTTTTATATTTTTACATGTTGTCCCAAAACATTTTAGCAGGATGTAACATACACTTGATAAATTTCTTTTGGTATCTCTTGTCCAGTGTGTCAATCATTCCCTCAAATCCCTCTTTGCTAAAAGTGCGTTCACACCTGAGGTGACTTGGGCGAATATATCTCTCTATTCGCGTGTAGTTGGACGCCTGAACATGTCGAGTTCACACTGGTTTCACACTGCACGTGTCAGCAGGGCGTAAGCATCGCGGGTTTTTTTTGGCGCCCATGTTAACGGATGAGAGCACACAGAGTGGCGCAGAAGTGCGCAGCAGGTGCAGAGAAATTACATAAATCAAAGCACATGGCACACAGTGTTCGGAGAAGAACGGAAAATAAGACAGAAAGATGGGTGTCTACAGCCTGCTGCAGTACAAGCTGCCAGACTGAAAGCACAATCGGCGTGCGCTCCTGCTCTGAATACGCGCAGCTTATAAACACAAAGCTTAATTCATGCAAATCGCCCTGAAGCTTGTCTAATTGCGTCTTTGCATTGACATAACTTGTAAATGACTCGCGCTTAATGCTTCATTCGTGTCTGGTGTAAACGCAAGAATGAATGTCTTGTTACGTCCACTAATACATTTATTTATTTAATCTAATCGCAACATTTGCTGTAATGTAATCACGTAGGCTGACTTCGCGATTGCGAAATGATTAATCGTGCAGCACTACTGGTGACAGATTATCATAGTCCTTGAGTAATCATTCCTGTTCTGTGCACATACTCTAATGCTAAACAGGAATGTTTTTTAAAGTTATGTTGTTGAAGTTATTGTTGAAGTCTGCATGAAATCAAAATAGAGTATATTTACAGAGTACTTGGATATTCAATTTAACCCATTCAAATTAATCTAGAGGAAAAAAATGTGATAAAAATATCATAAAAAAATAACATACAAAAATCTAAATAAGAATAGATACTAAAATAACATTGGTTTACACAAACATTGACATTTGAATGAGTTCCCAGTGATCTTCTTAATTTAAATACTTTTTAAAATAATTCAATTCCTGTCAGTTCCTTCTTAGTGAATTTCCTTTAGTGAAGCAAGCAGACCGTTATGTGTTGTTTCCTCTTTATAGTAACTCAGATCTTGTTGGTCTTTTGTTGTACCGCACATCACTGGAGAATATGGTTACGAAGCTTCTTTCTACAGTACTGTACACATAAACTAGGAAGTAGGATTTCTGCAGGCGGTAGGAAGGGAAAAGTCAAACGTGACAGGAGTTTGCTCATGCCCGTATAAACCACTGAGATAAAGTCAAGCAAAGTATGTTAAAAACAAATGAGCTTTATAAGGGAATGTTTGGGCAATGCGTGAAGTATTCGTGACAACCAAACAGGTTTTTGTATATAATAATAACAAAGTGGTGAATAAATGGCTGACAGACTGTTTTGGTGTGTTTTCAGCTCACGTAGAGAACGAGGAGCAGTATATTCAGGCACTGGAGAGATTTACGGATACCACTGTGTACAAAGATGACCCCGAGATGCCCGATTACTTCCTCAGATTTGCTGGTTTCACTAAGGAGCTCACTGGTCTCTTTAAGAACTTGGTGAGCTCTCTGTCATCCATCTGTTGTAGCTGTATCTGTGTTGCCTGTGGCTCTCAAACCTGACTGCACTCTTCATTGCGAGTTACATGTAGAGCGTTTTCACACAGATGTGTGTGATTACAAAAACTGTACACTTTGTTTTGAAACTCCTAATGTTTCTTTTGTGCCCGCAGCTGCAGAACATGAATAACATCATCACTTTCCCACTAGACAGTCTGCTGAAGGGAGACCTTAAAGGAGCCAAAGGGGTACGCAGTGACATTTGTATAAAATATTTTTCACTTTTGTTTAGGGACTGTTTCTTTCTATTAAATAGCTGCTTTTTAGCATGAATATTACAATAGTATTGGCTTTTAATTAGTACTTATAAAACATTTATTGCACAAAACCACATTTTAGATCCCTTAATCCTACTACATACCTAAACAAAACAACTTTCGTACTAATAAGCTGCAAATTAGGACTTATTGAGGCAAAAGTCATAGATAATAGTGAAGATGTATGACCAAATGCGTACATTTCAAAGGTTTACATCCAATAAACTGTATAAAGATTTTAATATTTAGAATTTTTTTTACAATTTAAAATATCTGTTGTTTATTTTAATATATTTAAGTTGGCTTGGAAAAGCCAACTTACTGATATACTACTTAAACTTGTTATTATTCTGAGCCAAAATTTAAACACTATCTCCTCCTAGAGATTTCAAGCTAGAACCACCAAACTCGGCCCAGACCTTCAGACTGGTCTGACTCGATGTGCTACATCTTTTCAGACTGATCTGACTTACGGTTTTCCTAAAAATTACAATCAAAACGGGAAAAAATCCCATAGACTCCCATTCACTTAATGTTCTAATGAGCCAAGACTCTGCCAGCTCCAACTGTCAAAATTCAAATCTAAACACACTGCAGCTCATTAGACTCAATCAGACTTCGCTTCTATGTACTATTACTAACCAATTTAAACTCCTTTAAGCTCCCACTCTATCTACTACTATTTCTAATTTACCTAAATCATGCTAGCAACATACTAAGATCATACTATTAACTTGCTAATCATGCTAACAACATGCTAGTAGCATGCTAGTAACTTGCTAATCATGCTAGAAACATGCTAGTAAACTGCTAATCATGCTAGTAGTAACTTGCTAGTAACGTGCTAGTCATGCTAGAAACATGCTAACAACATGCTAGTAACATGCTAATCATGCTAGCAACATGCTATTAACTTGCTAATCATGCTTGAAACATGTTAGCAACATGCTAGTCATGCTAGAAACATGCCAATAACATACTAATAATGCTTGCAACGTGCTATTAACTTGGTAGTAATGCTATTAACTTGCTAATCATGTTAGCAACATGCTAGTAATGTGCTAGTCATGCTAGAAACATGCTAACAACATGCTAGTAACATGCTAGTAACTTGCTAATCATGCTAGAAACATGCTAGCAACATGCTAGTAAACTGCTAATCATGCTAGTTAACATGTTAATCATGCTAGCAATGTGCTAGTAACTTGCTAGTCATGCTATTAACATGCGAATCATGCCAGCAACATGTTAGTAATGTGTTAGTCATGCTAGAAACATGTTAACAACATGCTAGTAACATGCTAATCATGCTAGCAACATGCTATTAACTTGCTAATCATGCTAGAAACATGCTATTAACTTTGCCAATCATGCCAGAAACATGCTAGCAACATGCTAGTCATGCTAGAAACATGCTAGCAACATGCTAATTATGTTAGAAACATGTTAATCATGCTAGCAACATGTTAGTACTTGCTAGTCATGTTAGCAACATGTTAACAAAATGCTAGTAACTTGCTAATAATGCTAGAAACATGCTAGCAACATGCTAGTAACTTGCTAGTCATGCTAGAAACATGATAGCAACATGCTAGTAAACTGCTAATCATGGTAGTAACTTGCCAATAACATGCTAATCATGCTAGCAACGTGCTAGTAACTTGCTAGTCATGCTAGTAACATGTTAATAATGCTAGCAACATGTTAGTAACATGCTAGTTGTGCTAGAAACATGCTAATAAACATGCTAGTAACATGCTAGAAACATGTTAGCAACATACTACTAATTTGCTAATCATGCTAGCAACATGCTAGTAACCTGCTAATCATGCTAGAAACATGCTAGCAGTATACTACTAATTTGTTTATCATGCTAACAACATGCTAGTCATCTGTCTCTCTATAATCTGACTTTGTAATCTTATTATTTCTAACTTTTTAGAATGAAAACTTTTTAAACTCATTTTACTAGTATTATTTCTATAAACAACTTCAAACTTTCCAGCTAGGCTTTTTCAAGCCAACTTAAAGTTTGCCTACAAACTTTATTATCTAGTTTAAAATGTAATCTATTCTTGAGATGGCAAAGCTAATTTTTAGTGGCCATTACTTCGGTCTTCATTGTCACGTGATCCTTCAGAAATCATTCTAACATGCTATTGCGGAATATTTCAATATTTATTAATTTACTTAAAAATAAAATGAATTCTCACAAATACAACAATTATAGTGGTTTGTGTTTTTTATATTTGACGTTAAGTCTCTTCATATGTTGACTGTGCTCTCATTTGTCCATCAGGATCTGAAAAAGCCTTTTGATAAAGCATGGAAGGATTATGAAACCAAACTGTAAGCACCTATTAACCTCTTTATAACAATCTCAGAAAAAAAAAAAAAAAAAAAGTTACTGATTTATATGTGTATATTAAACTTAAACCTTGGACACTCATGAATGTGTTAGTGATGGGATATCTTTAAGATATTACTGTTGCTTAAAACATGATAATAAGACATAAGAAACACTTTCTGAGCAAAGTTGCGATAACTGTAGGGGAAGGGGAGGTTGCACAACATAGTAGGAAGTTTAGTCATTTCATATGTTTAAAAGTGAACTATCCCATTAAGTCCTGGGGCTGTTGCATGGATGAAGAGCTTATTGTAATGTGGGGCCATACCTTAAGTAAACAACAGCTCCGGCACATATGGTGTGCTTGTGCATTATGAAGCACTGAAGAAAGTCTAATGTTTGTGCATGGTTAAGTACATGTGCTATAATTTTCTTTTTCATGTGAATGCTTTAAACTTATTTATAGGAGCAAGATTGAGAAGGAAAAACGGGAACATGCCAAACAGCATGGTCTGATCAGAACAGAGATCAGCGGAGGAGAGATTGCAGAAGAGATGGAGAAAGAGAGGCGCCTCTTTCAGCTTCAGATGTGTGAAGTAAGGAATGTGGTTCACATATAATCAGCATCAAGGGTGTCTCTTTAATTATTTTTGTTGAGTAAGCACCAGTGGTGTTCCTGGTTTACTTATTGTTCTTGGTAGGTGTCAGTTTGCAAGGTGCCCCAAGTTAAGATCCTGGCGTGCTAGTTAACAAAGAGTTTTAAATGGGAATCAAAAGACAGCAACTGAAATGTTTCATACTTTTTTCCTAGTATCTCATTAAAGTGAATGAAATTAAAGTCAAGAAGGGAGCTGACCTGCTTCAAAACCTCATCAAATATTTTCATGCCCAGTGCAAGTATGTTGGTTTATAATACTCTCCTATTAACAGCACATTTCATTTTTAAATTAGACTTCTAAAAGATTTGGTCTCCCATTTCCATAGTTTCTTCCAGGATGGGTTAAAAGTGGTGGACAACCTAAAACCTTTCATGGAAAAACTTGCCACAGACTTAAGCGCAGTATGCTTTTTTTATATATCAGCTCTTTTGAATATGTATCTTTTCTTTATTTAGACAAAACTGTTTATTTCTTTCTTTGTTGTTTCTGTGTAAATTTCAGAACAAGCAGACACAAGATGCAGAAAGAAAACAGCTGATGCAGCTGAGGGATATGCTCAAATCTGCCCTACAGTCAGAGTGTAAGGAGGTGAGGCCAAAAATATTTGGAGACCATGATTGATTGGACAGTTGCATAATTTAGTGGTAAATATTGTTATTTTGTTTCTTTGTGTGGTGAAAGGATCTTCAGTCAAAGCAGAATGCAGGCTATAGCCTTCACCAGCTGCAGGGCAATAAAGCCCACGGCACTGAGCGCTCTGGGATGCTCCTCAAACGCAGCGAAGGGTGAGTTCAGGCACTTCAGTGATATGCTTCTTAAAGTAGTGAATATTCTGTAATGTTTGTGTGATGAAGACTTCTCTCCCCCTTACAGACTGAGGAAGGTTTGGCAGAAAAGGAAGTGCACGGTGAAAAATGGATTATTGACCATTTCTCATGGAACGGTATGGAAATAAAACAAACACTGCGCTGGTTTAAACTGGTTAATGCTGGTCACTTGCTGGCAAAGGACCAGCATAAACCAGCAGAAGGACCAGCTTAAACCAGCATCCCAGCTTCAAAACATACCTTACCACCATACCTAACACCCTATGAAGCCTGTATTTATTAAGTTGGCTTGAGAAAGCCAACTTACTGATATCCGACATAAACTTCTTATTATTCTGAGACTAAAATTTCTACTCCTCCGAGAGCTTTAACTCTACAGACTCTAAACTCGGCCGAGATCTTAAGACTGGTCTGACTCGGGTTGCTATATCTTTTCTAACTGATCCGACTTACAATTTTCGTAAAAACTGCGATTAAAACTGGAAAAAAATCCCATAGACTCCCATTCACTGAATGTTCAGATGAGCCAAGACTCTGCCAACTGTCAAAATTCAAATCTAAACAAACTGCAGTCATGCTAGCAACATGCTAGTAACTTGCTAATCATTCAAGAAACATGCTAGCAAGATGTTAGTAACTAGCTAATCATGCTAGAAACATGCTAGCAACATGCTAGTAACTTGGTAATAATTTGCTAATCATGCTAACAACATGCTAGTAACTTGCTAATCATGCTAGAAACATGCTAGCAACATGCTGGTAGCTTGCTAATCATGTTAGAAACATGTTAATCATGCTATAAACATGCTATAAACATGCTAGTAACTTGCTAATCATGCTAACAACATGCTAGTAACTTGCTAATCATGCTAGTAATAGGCTAGAAACTTGACTTGTCAAGTAATCTTGACATTGTTTATTTTAAGACCTGCACAATACCTGACAACATCGTATGAGTGGTTAGGTGCTGAGTATTTTTTGAGTGTTTCCTGTGAGGCTAATGTGAGCTATGTACTTCTTTCAACTGAAAAAAAAGAAAATGTTTATTATATAAACCTAGTATTAGTAGACTTACCATACCTAACACCCTATGAAGCCTGTATTTATTACGTTGGCTTGAGAAAGCCAACTTACTGATATCCGACTTAAACTTCTTATTATTCTGAGACTACAATTTCTAAACGCTACTCCTACTAGAGCTTTAGCTCTACAGACTCTAAACTCGGCCGAGATCTTCGAACTGGTCTGACTCGAGTTGCTATATCTTTTCTAACTGATCTGACTTACGATTTTCGTAAAAACTGTGATTAAAACTAGAAACAAATCCCATAGACTCCCATTCACTGAATGTTCAGATGAGCCAAGACTCTGCCAACTGTCAAAATTCAAATCTAAACACACTGTAGTCATGTTAGCAACATGCTAGTAACTTGCAAATCATGCTAGAAACATGCTAATAACTTGCAAATCATGCCAGAAACATGCTAGTAACATGCTAATCATGCTAGAAACATGTTAGTAGGCTAACTAGCTAATCATGCTAGAAACATGCTAGCAACATGCTAGTAACTTGGTAATTATTTGGTAATCATGCTAACAACATGCTAGTAACTTGCTAATAATGCTAGCAACATGCTGGTAGTTTGCTAATCATGTTAGAAACATGTTAATCATGCTATAAACATGCTAGCAACATGGTAGTAACTTGCTAATAACTTGCTAATCATGCTAACAACATGCTAGTAACTTGCTAATCATGCTAGTAATAGGCTAGTTACTTGGCTTGTCAAGTAATCTTGACATTGTTTATTTTAAGATCTGCACAGTACCTGAAAACATGGTATGAGTGGTTAGGTGCTGAGTGTTTCCTGTGAGGCTAATATTGAGGCTAATGTGAGCTAAGTACTTCTTTCAACTGAAGAAAAAGAAAATGTTTATTATATAAACCTAAGAGTATTAGTAGACTTGGGTAGGGTAGGTAAAATGTTCACATACTTAAGTACCCTATACTCAGTATGTCTGTTGAGGAACCATCAAAATAAAGCGTTCGCATATATTTAGCAGACACACTACTAATACTCTAATGAAGGCTAGTTGACATGTACTTGAGTTACTTAGCAGCTGTCTAAAGGATACCATCAAAATAATCTGATAAGAAAAAAAAAAATGTTCAAAGCAAATGTGTCATATTACACATTCATCTCATCTGATATTTGATATTATGGCTGCATACCCTTTTGTATAATAAATACGGGCTTCGTAGAAAGTGTCACCGAATTATGTTTTAGTTTTGCAAGGTTGGCTCCACCAGTTTTACAGAATTTCAGGGCAACAACGAATTGGAAGAACATCATTTTAAAATACCATTTATAATGTAATATAGTTTGTTTATGTATTAATAAAAGTATATGTGTAAAATAAATTCTTATTATTTATGTAATGGTTTATGTAATAGAATTATAAATCCTAAATGCATAATAATTGTATTACTGGGCTTTGCTTTTCATGTGTAATAAATCTTCTAAATATACCCATTTTGTCTGCTCTTTCTTTCTTGCTCCATCTCTCTTTTATCTTGCAGGCCAACGTACCGCCTGCAAACCTGAACCTCTTAACCTGCCAAGTGAAGCGTAACCCAGATGAGAAAAAATGCTTTGATCTTATATCACGTAATATACTTTTAACATGTACATTCCAATACTCTCATAAATTCGGAGCCAGTCTGTCACGGTTCGTATGGTTGGTTGGTCATTTTTATTTGCTTACTGTTATCATCCATCTTCTAGATGACAGAACGTATCACTTCCAGACAGAGGACGAAGCAGAGTGTCAAATGTGAGTGTGGAAGTGAGTGTGTGTGTGCTCACACAAATTTTACACGATTTTATAAATACCATGTGTGAAGGTACTTTTTACGTCCAACGCTTCAGCCTTTTATCTGTTTGTGTGTATGTTTCTATTTCAGATGGGTGTCTGTGCTCCAGAATAGTAAAGAGGAGGCACTGAACAACGCCTTTAAGGATGATCAGAACGAGGGAGAGAATAACATTGTGCGGGAGCTAACCAAAGCTATTGTGGGAGAGGTGAAGAAGATGAGCGGCAATGACGTGTGCTGTGACTGTGGAGCTTCCAGTAAGCAATATGGTTTGATGTAACCTAGTGGTTAGGTATCTGGGCTGGGGATTGAAATCCTACGAGGTTTGATCCCTGAGTTGCATATGTAATTGAAATTAAATAATGGCTGAATTAAAAATGAACTACTGGATCATTTTTGTTATTGTCTACTGCATTATTTGCACAAACTGAAAGAGACATTTTAAGGGAACATGAGTATTGCTTCAGCTCCCTTTCCTTTTTTTTTTTTTGAATGAAATCTACACCCTGTGCTTCCTGTTTTGCATCTGGCCTTTCCACTTCTCTTTGTACATTGCATGAAACTTAGTCATCCCAGCAGAACTTGTTTTATTGTTTAGATCAAAGTTTTTCTTAGCAAAGATAACCCTGTATGAAATTCAAATGATACGTCAGTGACTTTTCACTTGTTGTTACTGCAGATCCAACATGGCTCTCCACAAACCTGGGTGTGTTGATTTGCATTGAATGCTCTGGAATCCATCGGGAAATGGGAGTTCACTTCTCCAGAATACAGTCTCTGACGCTTGATGTCTTGGGCACATCTGAACTCTTGGTAAAATCTTGCTGTCATTTTAAAGTCATTTTTGAGCAGAAATTGCAAGCGTACAGATTTTGATGGTTTTAAATGGGTTGCAGCTTGCTAACAGCGTGGGCAATGCAGGATTCAATGAAATCATGGAAGCAAACCTGTCAGCAGAGATCCCTAAACCCAACCCTTCTAGTGACATGTGAGCAATCCGTTTCATCTTTTAAAGGGCTCATATAATGCTATTTTAAAGATCAAAAAACACATTTTAAGGCTTCACATCATAAGTTTCATTAGAACGTTTTGTCTCACAATTGTCCTTCAGGCAGGTACGAAAAGACTTCATTACAGCCAAATACACAGAGAAGCGCTTTGCTCAGAAGAAGTATGCAGATAACGCGGCCCGGCTACATGCACTGTGTGATGCGGTGAAGTCCCGGGACATCTTCCCTCTGATCCAGGTGTACGCTGAAGGAGTGGACCTGATGGAGACCATTCAGCAAACTAACCAACATGTAAGTTGTATGTATATTGGAATCATTGTTCATTTTCATTTACTATTTAGGCTGTACATAAAAAAACAGCATTTAACACCACCCTCTCACAGCCATATCACCCTGCAGCCCAAGCCTGGTTGTCCACTGAAGCTAAGCAGGGCTGATCCTGGTTAGTACCTGGATGGGAGACCTCCTGGGAAAACTAGGTTGCTGTTTGTTGAGGTGTTAGAGAGGCCAGCAGGGGGTGCTCACCCTGTGGTCTGTGTGGGTCCTAATGACCCAGTATAGTGACGGGGTCCTGACTCTCTTTGGTCATTAAAAATCCCATGACACTCATCGTAAAGAGTAGGGGTATAACCCCGTGTCCTAGCCCAATTCCCACTGGCCCTTGTCTATCATGGCCTCCCAATAATCCCCATCCATTCATTGGCTGCATCTATCTCTCCTCTCCACCTGTAGCTGGTGTGTGGTGAGTGCACTGGCACCGTTGTCATGTGGCTGCCGTCGCATCATCCAAGTGGATGCTGCACACTAGTGGTGGTTGAGGAGAGATACCCCACATGATTGTAAAGC
This sequence comes from Enteromius paludinosus, assembly GCA_032361165.1. Taxonomy (NCBI): domain Eukaryota; kingdom Metazoa; phylum Chordata; class Actinopteri; order Cypriniformes; family Cyprinidae; genus Enteromius; species Enteromius paludinosus. The sequence goes on from JAUMHQ010000083.1 coordinate 12,269,649, forward strand.
GCTTTGGGTGTATGGCAATACACAGTAAAGCACTATATAAATGCATCATTCATTCATTCATTGATTCATTCACCCTCGTAGTCCGATTGCTGAACAAATGACTCTTATGGGTCGGCTAATTTTAGTGTATGTTTTTAACAATATAATATATGACAGGAACCAGGTGAGACAGTGCTACATCTTGCAGTACGAATGGTGGACCGGAACTCTCTCCATATTGTTGACTTCCTTGTACAGAACAGGTACTCCACTGATGTTCTGTATTTTAGCAAAAATAAGATTTTCCAAATTATTCAGACATTTTACATGTTTATATGTGTGTGTATGTGTTTGTGTACGCAGTGGGAATTTAGACAAGCAGACTGCCAAAGGAAGCACAGCGCTGCACTACTGCTGCTTGACTGACAATAGTGAATGTATGAAGCTGCTACTGCGGGGAAAAGCATCTGTCACCATTAGTAAGTTTATATCATATAATTTCAAACTATGCACACAACGCGTTTGTTTCTGTGACTTGTGGGGGCTTTCCATAGACATCTATTATTTTATACTGACAAAATGTACCCCTTACAGAAAACCTGGTTGCATTGCTACACTTAACAGATAAACATCTTTTACTATTTTAATAACAAGTAATATATTTTAATAAAAAAAATTCCTTGTGGGAACTGCAGGCACAAAATCAGATTTTACTATCCTTATGGGGACATTTGGCCCCTATTGCGTGATATAAACAAGCACACACACACACACACAACTAAATAAAAAATTTCTATAAATAATTTTTTATAATTTTTTTTTTTATAAAAATAGACATTCTGCATTTTTTGTTTTTTATTCAAAAATTTTGAGTAAAATGCAAAACATTTATTATTAGTATTTTGATCATGTCTGAAATAGTAATAATTAAAAAACGGAGAGCAAAAATAAATCTGTTTTTCTTGTAGCTAATGATGCAGGAGAGACTCCTCTGGATCTAGCACAGCGTCTCCGACACACAAAATGCGAGGAGCTGGTGGGTACATTTTTTTATCTTTTATGCCAGTGCTGATTTTTGCTCTTTTTTTCTTAAGAGCAAGTTCCTGAGATTCTGTTAATGCAAACTCCCCTCTGATATGTTCTTGTGTGAATGACAGCTGACTCAGGCGCAAACAGGGAAGTTCAACGTCCATGTGCATGTGGAATATGACTGGCGTCTGCATAACGATGACCTGGACGAGAGTGAGGATGAGATGGAAGACAAGGTTAACACTTCTTATACAAAATATGCCTTTTTAATTTAGTTATACTCTCTTTAAGGTTTATTTATTTATTACAATGACTTAATACTCTTATTCAAAAAAAGATGCATTAAATTTATGTTTGTTTTTGTTAGCTTATTTTACACTGAGAGAATCTAAGTGGTATTGTAAACAATCATGCATGTATTCTATCTCATACGCTAATCTCATTCACTGTTCACTACCTAGTAAATGACACATAGTTTATAAGATATAGATAAACTATGTGTCAATAGATAAAGATCAAAATGTACTTAAAGAAAGAGAATACTTAGCACTGAATATTCTCATCCTTATGTCACTGATTTTGTGTTTCAGCCCATTCCCATCAGGCGTGAGGAGCGTCCAGTCAGCTGTTTTATTCCAGGCACTGGCCCCATGATGCCTAACATGAGTGCTCTGGCACGGGACGTGGCTAATGTGGTCAATAACAAGCAGAGGACGTTTATTCCTAGCATGATTTGTAACGACACTTACGGCACCATGCTTGATGTTAGCCCACCACCTTTGGGTTTACCAGGGGTGCCGGGTATTGCTCTACCGCTTCGCACCTTAGGAAGGGGTGAGTAGCATTCAGGCATAAGTTGAGAGTTGAGAATCTTATGGAAGTATGTCTGAAATAACTTGCTTACAAATGTACATGTGATAAACATAGATATTGAATGCATTTGTGTGTGTGATGTCAGGGTGGAGTCCTCCAGCGGAGATAGTCGGGAGGCAGAGATCATGCTCAGACCCTTCAAACCCTCAGAGTCCAGACAAAAACATCTCAGTGTATGGTGAGTCTGTCCTTAGCAGAGCCTTACACCCATTTTTATATAGATGATTATTTCTATGTTCTCAAAGGTTGCATTTATTTGATTATAAATGTTTATTATCAATGTTAAAACCATTGTGCTACTTAATATTTTTGTGGAAACCAGTTGTAAAATTACAAATATCTGTACTGTCAATATTGCCCAATTTAATGCATTCTAGCTGAATAAAAGTATTTGTTTATTTAAATAAAAAAAATTACTTCATGATGTTTTGTTAAACTACTAATTCTACTGGTTGGTCAAGCAATTGAAACTACTATGAAACAGCATGCACCATGTTCCAAAAATCAAACTGGTTTTTCTTGTAGGCATATGCATAACAGGTCTCGTCTTTTTCTACAGTGCTCCCCCCTGCTCCACCACCTCCCCCTGCAGCCAAGAGACCACCGCCTCCAGATCCAAAAGCGGCTCTTCCCCAGGTGCCTCCGGTTCCATCGGCACCCACTGCTCCACCAGTTATACCAGCTAGACCAGCGCCCATAGTGCCTCCTGCTCCAGTGTTGCCCACATCATTTTCATATAAACCACCACCTCCTCCTGTACCCCCACAGCCAAGAGCCCCTGCACCCAAACCGGTTAAATCCCCTACTAGGTAAGATATCACCTTCCAGCTTCATTACAAGTAACAAATGATCAGATGCTGTGTTTTATAGGTACTGCAGTTTTCGGTTTTGTAGCACTGTTAGCATTGGCTGCATTATATCAGCTGCACTGTTTTGTGTATTTCTCAGGGATCCTGTTAGCTCTTTTAATAAAGATGCAAATGTAACTAAAGCTCCGCCTACTGTCCCCCGACCAAGTGACAAAACAGGTGAATATAGCTCTAAATGGAAAAAAATGATCGATTTTCAGTGAGCTTAAATGGTCATTTTTATTCAAACTTTTTTTCTCTCTCAAGATTCTGGGCCGTCAACTGCCTCTGCACCATTTCCTGTTCCTGTTCCTTCTCCCAAACCCAGAACAGCCCCACCTGTAAGTGACAGCCACTAATATAACATTTCATTTTCCCCTTAAAAGTAGCAAATATTGAATCGAAAGGCCTGTCCACACAGAAATGCGTTTCGCTGTATACGTATACATTTTTTATCGTATTGGCGTTTCGTCCACACTGTTCCGGCATTTTAGGAGACTGAAGTGAATAGATCTGAAAACGACACCCTTGCAGTTTTGTGTGTACAGCTAATCCGTATATTTTGTGAAACGATGATGTCATCAAATCACATGTCGGCTGCGTCACTCGCCAACTTCGTCTTCTTGGTTTGTATACAGTGCGCAAGGTTATGCGCATGCTCAAAGTCTTTTTTCGTTTATAGTGTATCTCTATGGCAGAATTACAGCGCCCCATACTGGTCTGGTATATATACACTACACCGTTTCAGTGGTTTCGTGAAAAAAAAAGATCGGAATAGGGAACGCACCGGCTTCATGTGGACGGAGTCTAAAAGAACAGTTTTTTATTTAAATGTATTTTAAAACATAATTTATTCCTCTACTGGGAATTTTTTAGCAGCAGTTACTCCAGTGTTCAGCGTCACAGGATCCTTTAGACATTTTAATATACTGATCTGGTGCTCAAGAAATATTTCTTATTATTAATGTTGAAAATTGATTTTGTATAGTATAATTTTTAAAAGTGTGACAGACGTTTTTCAGGATTCTTTACTGAATGCAAGGTTTAAAATAACTGCATCTATTTGAAATATGAACATTGCAAGTAAATGACTTTTGCAAATCTCCGAGCAATTTAATGTGTACTTGCTAAAAAAAAAAGATTAATTTCTATTAATATTTAGCATTCACTTTTCAAAAATAATAAAAACGAAATTTACTTCAAAATGTTAAACATAATTCTTTTAGATTCAAAAATTCTTGAATTGAAATAAATTCAAATAAATGTTTTATATAGTTGTTCCAAAACTCTTTTGAGATTTAAGCCACAATTAAATTGGTGATATCAAACTAAAGGACATCTGCAAACATGAAGGCCTGGTTTTACAAACGGGGCTTAGCTTAAGCCAGGACTAGGCATTAGTTAAATTAAGATATTTAAGAAATTTTTCCAAAAATCCCTTATGGGACAATATTACAGGTGTGCATCTTAACACAGAACAATGACACTGACATGTTTTAAGATATGTCAGAGCAAGATATTTTCATCTGAGACAGTTCAAACATGCACTTAAGTCTGGGACTAGCTTATGTACTGAAAGCATTTGTAATTGTGATGTCAGTTGCAAATCTAAAACATTTGTACTTGTTTCAGAAACAGAGACCTAAGAGAGTAAAGGCCCTATATAACTGTAAGGCTGATAACCCAGATGAACTGACCTTCTCAGAAGGAGAGGTGATAATAGTGGATGGAGAGGAGGACAAGGAGTGGTGGGTGAGTACGCAGTAATACTTTCTTTACAAATCAGCTGACTAAATCACGTCCGATCTTAATGACTCTTTTGTGTGTCCTGCAGGTGGGACACATTGACGGGGAGCCAAACAGGAAGGGCGTTTTTCCTGTCTCGTTTGTTCACTTCATCACCGACTGATGCCATACATTGCTTAATATCACAGTCCGAGAACACATTTTTGTGAAAGAAACCTGAGACCGTTGATTATTTAACTAGTTGCCATCATTATGACTGGATGGTGGCGTACAGGACATGCACAAACATAAGACCTCAGGAAATGACTCACTTTAGCAATTATTCCAAATCCAAGTGCAATTACCTCTAAATTTATTGCAGAAATGATGTGTGAACTGTGACGAGTGCTATGCTTTATATGGGGGACCATTTGTTTTTATAAACCGTAATATTTTTGGATCCTTACTTTCATCTTAATAGAGCTTTTTTATCTATCAGTTGCAGAGCAACTCTTATTTTGCAAGTGCAGTTAAGCCACATGTAGCTCGCATACGTGTATGTTCTCTGAGTTCTGTTACCGAACAAGCAATTAAACCTTTTACTCTGTACAAACACTGCTTTTATTTTCTGCACTAGTAGGTCTGTAACGATACATGATATGAAACCGAAATCGCGACACTCAGATCCACGATCCTGTGTCGCGGTGTGATAAGGGAGCCTCGCGACACACCCCGTGACTACCTTGAATTGCGCACAGATGACATATCAACGCGGTTTTGAAATGAGCTCACGGCTCCCGTTTCTTTGCGTGTAGATCTGTTTTCCTCTCGTGTATGTGATTTACCGCGCGCGCCAGCATCAGTGGTGCGCTCGCGTATTATTGGCATGTATTTGCCGCCATAGATATGCGACCAATTCCGGTTGTCGATAACGAGGGGTTCAAGTATTTACTCAGTGTGCTCGAGCCCCGTTATCTATTAGCAAGCCGGGCGCAAATAGTTTTAAAAATCGTTTTTTTTCTCCCACCCCCCACGAAAAAAAATCGTGATACGAACCGAATTGTGGGCTTGGTGTATCGTTACAGCCCTAATGCACTAGACATACATTTGTACCAAAATAACTGATGGCTCAGCAGTTTACAGTATTGTTATACATAATTAATAGTTACACTAAAAGTTTTTTTTAAAGAAATCTCATATTCTCGACTGCACACAGCAATACTGTCAAATATTATTAATAACAATTAATATATTTTCATTTATTCCAGTGACTGGATTACTCAAACATTCATTCATGTCCTTCAGGAATCATTCTAATATGCCTATTTGGTGATCAACATTTCTGATTATTATTATTAATATTGAAAACAGATGCAGAGCTAAAATTATTATATTAAAGTATTAATTTTCTTCCCAAAATAAAAAAAAACCTTTTAACTGTAGCATGCATACATCTTGATATACTGAAACAGGGTCCATCTTTGACCACCACAGATTTAATTTATTTACAGCATAATACGATGGTCCAAGAAAAAAAAGAAAGAAAAAAAAAATCACTTCCAACCTTCAAGTTTCCTCATAAGGTTTTTCGAAAAAAATACTTTTAACTGCTTAAAATACTCTATTTACAAATCAAACATGTCTACATGATGTCTTTAACCCCAGTGGAATGAATATATGCACATTGTTCTCTCCAAAAAGGCCAACAAAGTCTTTTAAGATGTGCCAGTTTGCCTCAAAGAAGCAAAGGCTCTTCTTTTAGTTCCTTAAGCGCTCTGTACAGCTGCTACAGTATTTGAAACATCTGCAAAAGAAATGGGGGAAAAAAACGTGTTCAGTCAATCATTCTGCATCCCTATCCAATGCAATATCAGCTGCTTCAGGAACTGAACAATTATTGTGTTTATAGAGGTCCACAGTTGCAGGATCTTCATCCTCTGGAGTGGGACACTTTCCTCTCTGCAGTGGGGCTGGATCAGGGTAGTTGGAATAAGGTAGGTAAATCCTCTTCAGCAAGCGGCGCTTTCACATCTTCTCTCTTGAAATGACAACTGCAGACTCTCATATGGGAACTGATGATTAAATCCTTGCGTCGAATGTTGCATATCCACTTTTTGCATTTTACTTCGTCCGTGGGGAAAGAGTGAAAACTCAACACAAGAGTTGAACTTTGAGGAAGCCGAACACATCGGGACACAACAATGCTCGGCTGCACTACTGTCTTCCCGCCGTTGAAATGTACATTTTCTTGATGCCTTTACTACAGTGAAATACTGGGTAGATATGTAACGGTTCTAAGCTCTATACTTAAAAAAATGAATCATTGTTGAATCAGAGATACGCAGGCCGCATCTTGTGCATTATGCAGATCTCAAATGTTGGACCCTACTAAACAAATTTGCTCGTTGACTGGACGTTCTTTAACAGCGAATACCATTTCTCTTTTGCTCACCAATTTCTTAAAAATTCCATTTTAAAATATTCAATATATATTCCTGTGATTATAGCAAAGCTGTACTTTCAGCAGCCGTTGTCAATAGTGTGACGAGATCCTTCAGAAATCATTCTAATATACTGATTTTGTTTGAAATAAAAACCTTTTGTAACATTATCTTTACTGTCAATTCGGAGTAATTTACTGCAGTCTCGCCGAGTATTCAGTTCTTAAATAAAAAAGTTATTGACCCCAAACCTTTAAACGATATTGTAAGTGGTCAAAATGCATTCAAGTGTTGAATAGAGCTAACCTGATAATAAAGGTTGTGTGTGTATCCGGCTCTCCTCTAGTGTTAGAAAGCAGGCTGGTTTGACGAGCTTCGATTCTGTTTTAGCTGGATTCACAGCTTCACATGGGCCCTCGGTCTCACACGTGAGTATGTGGATGGGCCCCCGGCAGCCTTTCAAGTGGATCTGGATAGATTCCTAGAGCAGGACGTAAATATGAATTCATATTACACATATTACTTGCAGCTACCAGTGTCTTCTCATCATTATTTTAATTAGGGATGGGCAAGATAACCACATTAAAAACTGCAAATGCCCTTTCAAATCTAAATCCACCAACATATTTGTTTAGAATAATACTTCTTAGGGTAAGTCAGTTCCTTCAATCACAACAGCAGATGATATAGGCTTTTAATATATAATATAAGCTTCTGTCACTTTAAGACCTCAAACATGGATTCAGTATATGTATTGTCAAACTGCCCAGCCCTAATTTAAAATGACACCTAAGGCTCAGAGTCTTGCAGTACATCTCTCACACTTACCTCAGTGGGAGTGGGGACCTCTAGCTTGGTCTCTTCGGGAGCCCTGATGGCTATTATAGTCTGGTCCTTGAAAACACCGATCTGACAGATGTCCTCGTATGTCACATAAGCTGAGGTACAATGGCAGTTAAGACCAAAACAACTGAAAGAATTTCTGTAACATTTGTTATAAGTGCTATCACAGAAATACGAGAGGATATTCAGCATTGTCTTTGAGGTCAGTCAGGGCGAAGAGCTGTTGGGCGCAGTCTTTGATGAGCCAGTCGAGGGCCTCCTCCATTGATTTCAGATGAAGCAGGTCTGCTTTGGTCTCGGCGCTTCCCAAGCTGCTGTTTTGTGATGGATTTCTATAACAGACATAAAAAAAAAAAATCACCGTGTAAATCAAACCTCTAGACTTACTTGCAACTAATGTATTTTAATGGACAAATTTCACTTTTACAAACTAACCACCATATGTTGTTGTGGAACTTAGCGTTCAGTCTAAACTTACATCCATTGGATCTTGTTTTTGGACGTCTTTTTGATTAGCTGGATGCCGGCAAGCACACTGGTGATGTCATACACCCGCCTCTTTCGTGTGCCCAGTTTTCGAGTAACCTCATTGAGGTCAAGGACTCCATTCGGTGCCGAGTTAAGCAGCTGTATGAAGCGTTTTGTCAGTCGTCCAAGAGCAACGTCAGACCGATTCGGAACTGGAATTAAAATTGAGAGATTTTTTTTTTAACCTTCGGTCAAAGTACATTCAAAATCTGTGTAGCGTGAGAAAGTGAATGAATCTGAACATCCCATACCTTGACTGGTGGATGCTCCTGTTGCTTGATTCATACTGTTAGCGTTGGGATAGCTAATTAAACTTAAAGAAAGCACATTATATAATGAATGGGAAAACAAGCAATTTTGTTTCATTCCTTTTTGTAGCGGTTATTTACTGTAGTATTACCTTCCAGGGAGACACTGTCCTTGTACTTGACTATTCATGCTACGTGAACCATCATCTGCGAGCCTGTGGTCTTCATTATCCTCTTCCTCAAAATCCTCAAACTCCACATCATAAAGATCATCTTCTGCAGCAACCCCATCCTTTCAAGGCAAAAGTAAAAATATCACTTGAACACATGTATTTTACTTCTTTAAACAAGATGCAATCATTTTATTTTTATACATATCATTTAATTACATTTATTTATGTTTGCAGCTGTACAAACCTAAGGTTAGTATGTAGCTCAGAAAGTAACAAGGGACATTTTGGATAAATGTGGACCACAAAACCAGGCACACAGGTGTATTTGTAGCAATAGCCAAGAAAACATTATATTGGTCAAAATTATAGATTTTTTTTAAATGCCAAAAATCATTAGGATTTTAAATAAAGATATATTTAGTAAATTTATATATGGCAAAAATATCAAAAACCCTAATTTTTGATTAGTAGTATAAGGCATTGCTAAGAATTTAATTTGGACAAATATAAAAACATTTTCAAAAAGTTGTTCCCAAATATAAAAACATGTTTACGTGTATTATGGTCATGATTTAACGTTATATGAGGCAGAGCATCTTCACACATTAGGTAGTTGTCTCTGTACTGTCTTTGGAGCCTTCAACATTGCACCATGTCAAAAATACTGAATGACTTCCAAATTATATATATCACCCTTCCAACCTCCTCCACAGGGTCCGAGTGCTCTTCCACCTCATCACCAGAGCTCCAGCCGGAGACCGGTCCCTCTAATTGGGGCATAATAGGGATGGCGTCCGCGCTGATGCCGTTCGGCGTAATGTGATGGCTCAGGAAATGATCCTCGCATATCTGATGCTGATCTGTGATTTCGCGCTCAGTCTCGCGTAAAGCGCCCAGCCACACTTTCACTCGGGCCTTGTCTTTGGGGAAACTGAAAAACCTCTTGCGCGGACGGCTCGATTGCTCTTCCGGTCTGAGATCACTGTGGTTTATGCATCCTTGGACCACACACTTCACCATCGTCGCAACACGCTGCCAGATTTTTTTTCGCTACATTCAATCAGACCAACGTGCATGTGCAATGTTTACACATCACGAGAGGAATCGCGAAACCTGATGTCACGTGATCCCTTCTGACCAATCAAATGATTTGATTTTCTGCTGTGGATAAGCGCAACTAGTGACATCTAGTGCAATGGAGAAGTACTACTTTACTAGCCTGCTTCCTTCAACATCATGTAATAACGGGTTTTATATTCTACATATTTCAGAAAATGAGGGAACGGATAATGTCGAAAAGCTTTTAGATTTTTTTATTATTATTAACAGATGTAACAGAATGACACTATATCACAGGGAGCAAGACAATAATGTTTTACAGTTGTAAAGAGGACAGCTGAAACGTTCATTAAAACAAAACAACCATTCAGAACCGTTCACTTAAACGAAAAAAACGAGGAAGTTAATTTAAAGGAAGTGCTCGAAAGTTCGAAATTAGTCGGACTTTGCATCAAAGTAGTCTGGCACCCTAACCAACGTCTGCCTCTCAGCCAATCAGATCGGCCGAACGCCAAGTTGCGTAATTAATATTCATGAGTCAAGCCTTCGCCGTAGTAGCATTTGTAAATGCGTTTGGTGGACCGTGGGGTGTTGTACTGCCGTTTTTTACCAGCAGTGGACAGCAGCAAGCAGCAACAGTCTCTCCAGAGGTGGATGTGTGTGGGATTGAATCAGGGCGAACTGGGCTGCCACTGTCATAGAGAACAGCACAGAACTAATACAATAGCGAAACATGGCTACTGAGACGATATCAGCCTGCACCGGATCCAACTTACTACAGCCAATAAGCGAGATAACCAACCTTCCGTTAGATCAGGTACATTTTTGTTATTTCATTTTGTGAAATGAGTAACGATACCGGAGGCACAAAAAACCCTCATTGGCATCCAGGTCCTTCTACATATCTTTTGCAGGCTGGGCACGAAAACATTTGGTAAGGACAATGAAAACGTTGGATCTGTAATGTTTCCTCTCGAAATTCATGACGTCTTGCTGAGCAATCGCATATTTCCGTCGGATGGAGTTGATGGTTTGCTCGCGAAATGTGTCATTCGCGTGATGAAATGGATGGTGGGCTGCTCGAGGATTTGCAAATGTGGACATAAGCGACTTTAATTTGTATATAACCTAGGTTAATGTAGGCCTAGATCATATAATGCTGAGGACAAAAAAAAACACTAGTCAGTGTCAGGCACTTTTGTTTTTTTGAAACGTCACGATGTCGTGGTACCCAAGGGAGTCTTTTTCAAGGTTTTTTTTTTGTGTGGTTATCATTTCTATTTGCTTGAAGTTAGCACACATGTATCGCTCTGGGAAATGTTTACATATGGGATGCTGCTCATAACCTAGTGAGCTGTCTATGTAGACAATTTGAGATGACCATGAAATGCTGTTTAGATTTGGAGACACAGCTATGGCTCTTGTGTGTACCACTGCCTTGCCTTGCTTTGAATTTGTGTTTTCTCTAAAAGACATTGACGAACCAAAACAAATTTAGTGGAATTACATTATGTGGTGTAATTTTCACCTGAAAATACTGAAGCGATTTTTAACAGGATGCATTTATTTTTCATATTCAAAGATTTCCGGTGAATTAAAGATTCGTTATCATGATAAATGGGGATATTAATCTTGTAGGCTTACATTGCAAGCATTTACACCTGAAATGGTAGTGTTTTAGAAGTATAACTTTATTGATTTGTAAATAGCTTGTACTTGTATTGTATTAGATGCCAAAGAAACCCAACAACCATGACCTAAGGTCAAGGGACAGAGGCTTATGGGAGTGTACATCATATCATGAAGATGGATGCTGAAGGCACAGATTACCTTTCTCACTGAAATATCTCAGAGTAGTAACTGATTGATGTTAATTTGGGCTTTTTGTTTAAAAGGATAGCACTTTAGCTCTGATTGAATGATTGACAAGATTTTATTGAAGGGTGGACACCAGCCAGTCTTGTACATTTTGTGGTGATTCTGTGGATTGTTCTGACACTGGTTTTATGAAACTATACACCAAAATGGGAAAGAGTGGTGATTTATTACATTTATTTATGTAAGCTTCTATATTGATTTTAGGCTAGTACTGAAGAGATGGAGCTGTCTTTTACTGCAAACTAAAGGCAAACATTCTGTTCAAAAGTTTGGGGGTCAATGAGATTTGTGTCTTACAGTATGTAAACAAATACTCTTATGATTTTTAGCAGCTGTTACTCTTTAGTGTCACACGATCCTTCAAAAATAGCTCTAATATCCTGATTCGGTGCTTGAAAATATTCATTATTACAATCTGTGCTGCAAACAGTTCTCGTGGAAACCATGATAGCATTTTGCTGAGTGAAAGTATTTCTTCAAAGAGAAATAATCCAGACCCCAAACTATGAAACTGTAGCTTATATAGACACTTAAGATGTAAGTTTCTTAGAAAAGTTAGCTCCTCTAAAGTGTTCTGTTGATGGAGAATACGTCTAAAGTGAGAACAGACTGTAATGTGAGCAGTACTCGTTACGTTGCTCTCCCTCTGCCAGACACTGGGCTCCTGTTACACTTGGGCCTAAAAGAGAGAAAGTGTCTAATGCCTTTTGTCTCTTGTGCAGTTTGTGGTTAGTTTGGATCAGACGGTTTTTCTCGTTCCCTCTACAACAGGATGTTTTGTTCTGTTGTATTTTGTATATGTTACAGCCACATTGATCAAACGGCAGCACGTTTTATCAATGTTGTCCTGAGGTCACAGCAGGTCACCAGCTTCAGAGCTTTTACATCAAGAACATGCCATTTCACTGCCGTATCCGGTTGGGTCAAAAGGTCAAAGCCTTGAGCAAAAATCTGTTGAATCAGTAGAATTTAGTGATTATTATTATTACTCCTACTATTACTATCACTACTACTATTGACCACTGATTATGAATTTGGTGAACTTTACATATTACATTTGTAATATGTAAAGTGGACTCTGGGGTTGTGGTCAGATCTGTACCGGCCAATATCCGTCCCATCTATTCTTAAACACGAATATTTATATACAGGGTGGGCCATTTATATGGATACACCTTAAAGGTGCCATAGAATGGAAAACTGAATTGACCTTGGCATGGTTGAATAATAACAGTTCAGTACATGAACATAAC
>JAUMHQ010000083.1:12310835-12322176 GCA_032361165.1 Enteromius paludinosus
GCAGTCATGTGACTGATGCGAGCCAGATACTTTTATTTAGCAAAATTGAGATTAATAGTTACATTTTATTGTTGTGGGGCAAAGACAGGGCACCTTACACACATACACATAAAAAAAAGAAAGCCCTGCTTTTGAGACTAGTAAAAGTGTGAAAAGTAGCCTGTTTATTTAGTTATTTCATTTTATTTTCTAAAAGAACACAGGGTTTCATACATGCTGGTTGAAGAAACATACCTTCTGTTGCCCTTGGAAAGGCAGCTACAGGATAAAATACACAACACTAAACACTCTACAATATAAATGCTGTGTAATATGGTATCACTTCCCACATTTATACTGTTGACTATCGCATGTTTTCATCATGCGCTGAGCTGAGTAGGCCGTGACGTCACGCTGCGTGTTGTCAGGGACTCGGCAGGAAGAAGCTCGATCGGGAGCACAGCGCTCTGCTTCGTCAAAATGGCTGTTGAAGATGGTGAATAGGAAGAAAGAAGCGCCGTAGACCGAAAAACTAGAGAGAAATACCCCTCTCCAAACGGACATTCAGACAAAAGGGCATTTCAACGTTTCTTTTCTGTGAGGTACGTCTCGTAACAGAAGGTAGATGTAGGCTTTAAATCGCGTTTGTCGGTTGATGCCGCGTATGATTGACAGTTCATATCCTCCTAAAGGACATTAACGAACATCAAGCTGTAGAATTGAGCAGATTTGTACATTCACACAATAAACTGCATCTGATTCGCTGTGAATGTACAAATCGGTTTAGAGACGGTTAATCTGTTCAGGGTTGTTTTGATGGCGATTAATTGGCTGGTCTCTCATAGTGAGTAACGTTCAGACATGTTGAGGATGCACTGCCCGCCCTGTTTATTTCTAGAAATACATTCTTTAATATCAAATTACATCAATGTTTAGACAGGCAAATATATCAGGATTAACAAGCACTTTATTACAGGGTAGAGAATGTGCTGTGGTTTTATTGTGCTTAATGTTACTCACTCAGGTTCCTTTATTTGACATTATATTATATATATATATATATATATATATATGTATATATATGTATAATTATATACATATTTTCATATCTATCTCTGTCAAAGAGAGAATCACATCATACAATTACGCAAGAACAAACAAACAATAAAACAATATTTTTATTGTTGTGTTTTATTTTTATAGCAAATATATATGTGGTGTTTATATAGCAAAACATTATATATAATGATATTTTTATTGTTTTTATGTGATGTAGTTGCTTCTCACCAGTCTTTATAGATATCCATGTAATATAGAGCACTTCTCACCATTGTAATTGTAGGGCTGTCAGTCATCTCAGCATCTTGCTGTAGACACAAGGCGTGAACCGCTCTTGGTCGCCATAAATAATGCATGATGCCATTCCAGAGCAGACAGACGGCCAGACAGACAGCAGTCACAGCCAGCAATGTAAAGGCATTCACTCAAAAGCAGAGGACAGTGTGACACTGAGTGTGCTGGACAGACGGTGTCACATTAGTGGTTTATAAGAATAACTTCGGTGTCATGTTTCACAGCTGCCATGTTCTCTTTGTTGTTGTCCGGTTGTTTGTTGATTGCTTGTCTGGTTTTCTCTTTTTTGTTATATATACAGTCTGCATTGAAGGTGTAATTGAGGGTCACATATTAAAGGGTCAAATGTTGTAAAATATTAATATTAAACATTTATTTGGTTTGATTTGTGCTTGGATTTTTCTACACAGGGTGGTAAAGATGGTGCTTGTCTTAGTGTTTATGTTTTATTGTTTCACCATAGATATTTTTGCTTAATATTTGCACTAATTAACTGTAGGGAAACCTATTAGAGTGTGTCTCTGGAGGTGTTTGGAGAAAATGAACGGTTATCTCAGTCAGTGTTATGTTTATCTGTGCCAGCCTCCTTTTCTCCTGACATTTAAAGTCCATTGCTATTCTTGGCCTGCACTGAAGCAAATTCTCTGATATCACCTATCACTCAGTCAGGCTAACTCAGCAATTTAACTTTTCTAATCTCAAACCGTTTCATTGCAGTTACATTTTTATCCTCCCGACAACCTACTGCTGTATGGAGACTAGCTTAGACGATCTCTGTTCATAATTTGTGTTTTGAAAATGACTACATATGCTTCTGTTCAGGGCGTCCCAGAGAGTGTCAATCATGGACACCACAACCTCCATCAAGATGACCACTCTGGCCATCCAGAACCTCTTCGGTTATGTGGAAGAAGAGAATCTGGCTGCTGTTAAAGCCCATCTTGACAAGTTTAAAGAGGTGGATGGTCGAAGCGATGTAAGTTGCAACTAAAAAAAGTCAAACACAGTTAAAGGTGATCAGTAAACATGTAGAAATGTCAAATCTCTGTCTTTCTCATTGTGTGTTGGTCAGAATGGACAGACTCCTCTGATGTTGGCCTCAGAGCAGGGCAGTCTTGAAATCGTTCAGGAGCTCATTAGAAGAGGAGCAAATGTCAACTTGGATGATGTGGTGAGAAAATGGCCACTTTAGATTTACAGAGTTGGCAGGTAGTCTCTTTTGTTTCTGTTCAATTACTGCAGATATTTGCTAAATATTTACCAACCAAAAGTGGAGCAGACATCATTTTTGGATGGTATTATTAGCAGCTTATTACAACGATACAGACTAAGTAGATAAGACAACTGCTATCTGTCAAAATTAAATAAAGATTATAGCACAGAAAATGAAATTGTACTTATACATTATAATAAATAAAACAATACATATATAAATGGTAGCCTATATATTACACAATACATTATAAAATATATTACATACACAATATATTATAAGTTCTTTGTAATTTTGTGTGTGTGTATATATATATATAAACATACACACAGCATTTATTTTCCCCCCAAAATTTTTGTTATAAATTAAATAAATTATTATTTAAAATAGATTTGTATTTTAATAATCAAAAAATAGAATTTAGATCCCAGTAGAACCTCTTCTGTTTTCCTGTGCAATATTTTCTTTGCCATATATTTAAGGTGTATTGTCCTTTATAATTGTGCCATAGGGCTTTTCGGTCTAGTACAGCTCCAGCACACTCCATCACTGTTTCCATGGTGACATTAGCCAGTGGTTCAATGGTTTCCATAGCGACCTGTCTCTGTGCTTTTTCCTGATAGGACTGCTGGTCCGCTCTGATCTCTGCAGCTAAGGAGGGGCATGTGGAGGTAGTGAAAGAGCTGCTTGATAACAGTGCTTACATTGAGCACAGAGACATGGTGAGAAAATCTAATAGCAAAGTTTGCATCAAAAGCGGCGTCTCTTTGCACAGTAATGACATTTGGAAAGGAAAAAAAATCTTATTTAATTATCAAAACTTATTGAGCTGGCTTTGTGTCATGCAGGGGGGTTGGACTGCTCTTACCTGGGCGTCATATAAAGGTAGAGTTGACGTGGCCACAGTCCTGCTTGAGGCTGGGGCAAACCCAAACACCACTGGACAGGTAAAACCTGCATGGTATACCAAATAATGCCAATTTTATAAATGTAATCATTGACTAAAATTTGTCATGTGTTTCACTTGTCATGCACAGCAATACAGCGTCTACCCTATTATCTGGGCAGCTGGAAGAGGCCATGCTGAAATTGTGAAACTCTTGCTGGAGCATGGAGCTAAAGTCAACTGCTCTGATAAGGTGAGCTGAAACAATCCTTCCTCACAGTGAATAAACAATTATTAATAATAAAAGAATAAATACGTACCTACAATAGAAAGGGTCAATCATTGAATGAGCAAGCGTTGCACTTCCATTGCTAACTATCTTTAGTTATTTATTAGAATTTTTTTCTGTTTCTGCAAACCAAAGTCAGCATTATTTTCTCTGGTAATCAACAGTATGACACAGTTGCTGTTGATTGATTTTCTTTTGTATTGAGCAGGAAATATTCCTTTTAATGATTTAACTGTGAGATATATTAAGCTTAATGATTTGTTTAACTTGTTGTTACTTTTAGTACGGCACCACCCCACTGATCTGGGCTGCCAGAAAGGGTCACTACGACTGTGTGATGCACCTGTTGGAGAATGGAGCTGATGTTGACCAGGAGGGGGCGGTATGTGCTCACTATATAGCATAGTGGTTCTCTGCCTTTTTGTCTTTAGGTTCCCCTTAGATTGTTTTTTACTGGATAAGGATTTATCAGTATTTTTACCCATGATTGCTACCTGATAAAATATTCTATATATTGTCAGATTCTAGAAAAATATGATAAAAAGTTTAGATAAAAAATGTAGATTTTGATTTTAAATTGCTATAATTCATCTTGTTGTCCCCTTGAAAGTTGTCTCAGGCCTCTTAGTGGGCCCTGTTTGAGAACCACGCATCAGAATCCTGAGGGCCTTATTTTATTAATCTCATTCACTCAGAACTCCATGACGGCTCTGATCGTGGCTGTGAAGGGGGGATATACAGAGGTGGTTAAAGAGCTTCTGAAGAGGAACCCAAATGTAAACATGACTGATAAAGATGGAAACACAGCTTTGATGATCGCAGCTAAAGAAGGCTACACTGAGATTGTGCAGGACCTGCTAGATGCCGGAACATACGTCAACATCCCAGACAGGGTGGGTTGAACCTCTCGATAAACCTGTAAACAAACAGAAATTATAAAACTGATATAATGAATAAAAATGACCTGTGAAATTCTGTGTTGTATGTTGTGTTTTAAACCTGTAGAGTGGAGACACTGTTCTGATTGGAGCTGTGAGAGGTGGGCATGTTGAGATTGTCAGGGCATTACTGCATAAGTATGCAGACATCGACATTCGAGGCCAGGTAACATGCTGTTATATCATACATGAAGATACTTTAAACTAGGGTTTCAGAATAAGGGTTAAACTTATAGTCACATTGGTATTCAGAAAGTATAGTTATTACTTATTGATTTCAGTAATTGAAAATTATGTTGATGTATGTTTTGTTTTTCGGGTCAATACATTCCTACTTTAAACTGCAAGTGTATAAGAGTTATGGGAAATTTGTTTCTTGCAGGAAAATAAGACTGCTCTCTACTGGGCTGTAGAAAAAGGCAATGCAACCATGGTCAGAGACATACTGCAGTGCAACCCTGACACAGAGACCACCACTAAGGTAAAGAGTGGCAAGGGTTACATCAAAGAGATTTTTTTCACTGTTTTGAGATAGTCTTATGACTGTATTTGTCTGTCTATGTAGGATTCTGAGACTCCACTTATCAAGGCCACCAAGATGAGGAACATAGACATAGTGGAGCTGCTGCTGGACAAAGGAGCCAAAGTATCTGCCGTTGACAAGGTGAAACTTTAGTCACAGTTTCATGCGCATTATTCAAATTCACATGATGAGACTATACTGTACTTTAAATATCTGCTTTCTTTGGCTACAGAAAGGGGACACCCCTCTTCATATTGCCATTCGTGGACGGAGCCGCAGACTTGCTGAGCTCCTTCTCCGTAACCCTAAAGACGGCCGCTTGCTCTACCGGCCCAACAAAGCTGGAGAGACACCCTACAACATCGACTGCACCCACCAGAAGAGCATCCTTACCCAGATTTTCGGAGCCCGTAAGTCTGAGACTAGATCTCCATCATGAGATTAACTATTGATTTACGCTCGTTATCAGGGCATTGATAAGATTTCCCGATTTAATTAGATTCTGATTCACATGCTCGTAATTTAGTTCTGATTTCGACACCATTTGATTCTGATTAATTAGGGTTTATTTAATTTTAGTTATAACGTCGTAATTATACACTACAGTGTTTCAGATGGTTTCAAAACAGTAGCTCAACTTTTGTAATTGTTTATTAAAAGAACTGATTCAAAAGAGTACTTTGTTCATAAAAATTTTCTTTATCGTAAACTTTGTGCTACATAGTCTTACAGACCTTTGCTCTTTATTGTTCAGAATCACATTTTTTTAAGTAAACATATATTTTGAATTGCTGTAGTTGCATTTCAGCACTAAAAAAACATAGCATTTTCTGTAGGTTATGAATGTCTCTGTGTTGTCCCCTTTAGGACATCTATCCCCCACAGAGTCAGATGGGGACATGCTGGGCTATGACCTGTACAGCAGTGCTTTGGCAGACATCCTGAGTGAGCCCACCATGCAACCGCCCATCTGTGTGGGTCTGTATGCCCAGTGGGGCAGCGGCAAGTCCTTCCTGCTCAAGAAACTAGAGGGTGAGCATTATTTAGAGTCGCCCGTATTAAACTAGGAAAGTGACCTGAAAAGGATATTTTAAAGCACAGTTTACTCATGTACAGAACGTACCTACCTAGCTTTTTAGCTATTTCTGAGCTTGAAATGTTTAATCGAGCTCAATTCGCTGCATCTGGTGTATATTTATTGGTGGATGAATCTTCATATTTCTTTCTCAGATGAGATGAAGACATTTGCAGGTCAGCAGGTGGAGCCTTTGTTCCAGTTTTCCTGGCTGGTTGTGTTATTATCGCTCCTGCTGTGCGGCTCTGTCGCGCTAGTGCTCGGCTTCACCGTGGATCCCAAGCTGGCTATTGCCATCTCTCTCAGCATTCTGGCACTACTTTATGTATTCTTTGGTAAGAAAAACAGACCGGTTATTTATTGTCCCAGTTCCTTATTTATTATAAAAAAACATATTTTTGATCACAATTCAGTTAGGAGAGTTATCAAGTCAAACTCAATCAATATCCCTTGACGGCATAGTGAACGAACATATAGAAAATATTTTCTGTCTCTACACAGTGGTTGTGTACTTTGGAAGCAGGCGTGAGGGTGAAAGCTGGAACTGGGCGTGGGTCATTAGCACCCGTCTGGCCCGACACATTGGATACCTGGAGCTTCTGCTCAAACTCATGTTTGTCAACCCACCAGAGCTGCCGGAACAGACCACCCGTGCACTGCCTGTCAGGTAATTAGATATAATCTATATAGTTGATTGAAATCGAACTACATATGGTCTACAAGGATTTTTTTGAACTTTCTGTTCTGATCACGATTTCCACACAAAAAAATTAAGCAACACAGTTGTTTTCATCATTGATAATAACCGAGAATAAAGAGTAATTAACAAATGTGTATTGAGCACCAAATCACTATATTGGACCATTCAGCTTTTCCATTACAACAACAAATTACATTTTAAAAAATAAATTAAGAGCCAGTTATTTGACAAATAAAATTTCACAGTGTTTTTACTGTATTTTTGATCAAATGACGTAAACAAAACATCTTATTATGGTATAAATTATGGTGTGTATGTGTA
This sequence comes from Enteromius paludinosus, assembly GCA_032361165.1. Classification (NCBI taxonomy): domain Eukaryota; kingdom Metazoa; phylum Chordata; class Actinopteri; order Cypriniformes; family Cyprinidae; genus Enteromius; species Enteromius paludinosus. Next base: position 12,318,113 of record JAUMHQ010000083.1, read on the forward strand.
TTTTCTAAATAAATAAGAAAGAGGCCTGGTTTAAATGTGACTCTTTGGAAATTGAAAACTGAAATATTTTTTTCTCTCAGGTTTCTGTTCACAGACTATAACAGGTTATCCAGTGTGGGTGGTGAGACATCCATGGCCGAAATGATCGCTACTCTCTCGGATGCCTGTGAGAGGGAGTTTGGCTTTTTGGCCACCAGACTTTTCAGAGTCTTTAAAACTGAGGACACTCAAGGTAAAGGCTACTTAACTGTTCTCGATTCTCCTGGGACTATGTTAAATTGTTACTTCACCCAAAACAGAAAATTATGTCATTAATTACTCATGTCTTTCCAAACCCATAAGACCTTTGTTCATCTTCACAACACAAATTAAGATATTTTTGATGAAATTGGAGAACTCTTTGATGCTCCATAGAAAGCAACACAAATAAAATGATTACTTTGTTTCTGGATCTGTGATCATTTCAGTTGTGTTGCTGTATATGGAGGGTCAGATGGCTCTCTGATATCATCAAAAATAAATTAATTTATGTTTTGAAGATGAACGAAGGTCATATGGGTTTGCAACGACTTGAGGGTAGGTAATAAATGACATATTTTTGATTTTGGGGTGAACTTAACCATTTAATAAACAGCCTATATTTGCTACATTTACATTTGTTGTTGTGACGATGTCTACCCTCAGGTAAAAAGAAGTGGAAGAAGACATGTTGCATCCCATCCTTTGTTATCTTCCTCTTCATCCTGGGCTGCTTGATCATGGGAATGGCCCTGTTGGCGATCTTCAAGGTAGATGGGCAAAACCAGACAGTGAACGCAGTGCTGGTTTCCATGGCAAGTGTTGTTGGTTTGGCGCTGTTGCTTAATTGCCGCACCTGGTGGCAGGTGACAGACTCAGTGTTGAACTCCCAGAGGAAGAGGCTGCACAGTGCCGCCAACAAGATGCACAAGCTGAAGAGTGAGGGCTTTATGAAGGTTCGTTGGCAGGCTTGTTGGTAACTTATTCAAAGTGCTGCAGAGTCACAGACAAATAATATTTTAATACAGCATCACAGATGGTCAACTTTTTTACAGGTCTTGAAGAATGAAGTGGAGCTCATGGCTAAGATGGCCAAAACTATAGACGGCTTCACCCAGAACCAGACACGTCTAGTTGTCATTATTGATGGTCTGGACTCTTGTGAACAGGATAAAGTGCTACAGATGCTTGACACGGTAAGCACCGGCAGTTGTGAGCACACCAGTGTTGTTAAAGGGATAGTTCACCCAAAAATGTAATGTTTATCTGCCTACCCCCAGGGCCTCCAAGATGTAGGTGACTTTGTTTCTTCAGTAGAAGACAAACAAAGGTTTTTAACCCAAACTGTTGCAGTCTGTCAGTCATATAATAGAAGTCAGTGGGCACCTAACCTAACGTTCCAAAGCTCTGACAGTCAAAATAAAATAAAAAAATAAAATACACAGACGAAACCAAATTTAAACCCTGCGTCTTGTGACGATACATTGAGGTTTATAGATATATATGTGACTACGTCACGTGACAGATGTTGGATGACCAATCTTTTCATATCTTAATACCTCAATGTATCTCCACAAGCCACAGGGTTTAATTTGTTTTAGTCTGTGTATGTATCTCAAAGCTGTGTAATGTTTGGTGCCTGAAAAATCAAAGTCACCTACATCTTAGATGTCTTGGGGGTTAGCAAATAAACATAAAATGTTCGTTTTTGATCTCTTTAATGCTAACTTAACAAATAAATATCCTTGTCCATTCATTTAAATAAAGCTCCAATAAAATACCATTATAGAAAAAAAAACTATAAAAAACTGTCTCTGTTAAATTCTATAAAATGTTGTTTAAATGATCAAATGAGTTTAAATCAGCACTTTTGAAACCAATATCAAAATCCTGTCAAAATTGTATTTCTGATTAGGTGAGAGTGCTGTTCTCCAAGGGTCCTTTCATCTCTGTCTTCGCCAGTGATCCTCACATCATCATCAAAGCTATAAACCAGAATCTAAACAGCGTGCTGCGAGACTCCAACATCAATGGCCATGACTATATGCGCAACATCGTCCACCTACCTGTCTTCCTCAACAGCCGTGGCCTCAGCAGTGCAAAGAAGATGTGTGCACCCACTCCTGCTAATGGAGAAACCGGGAATTCTGAGGGTTTGTATCAGCATGGGATGAGAGGGTTAAAATTCAGTAGGATGTCTTGTTTCAAATAATGACTGACTATGATGGGAACTTGTATTCTTTTTGTTTCAAAATAGACTTTTCATTTCCATTCAGAGATGCAAAAATGTTGTTTGAAATAAGTTTCTTTTTCTCACCAAGGCTGCATTTATTTAATCAAAAATATAGTAAAAACAGTAATATTGTCAAATATTATTACAAGAAAATAACCTGTGATGGCAAAGCAGAATTTTGAGCAACCATAACTAAATTATTCAGTGTCATTATTCATTATTCAGACATTATCCAGTATGCTGATTTGGTGCTCAATGCTTCTGATCAACTTAATGCATTCTTGCTGAATATTCAAAAACGACTATCTCTGAATATTTGTGTGTTAGTGTATAAAATGTAGCCACATACATCTTGCCAACATAATGTCCAAACCACGTTGCTCTAATCCTATTCTGACCAACATTTCATATTAGCTTTTAAATCTTTGTTGTAATCAAATTTCTTGTACATTTCTTATGCAGTAGGTTGGCATGAGGAGTTGGACAGAAAGTTGTCCCAGAACAGCCTGGGTGACCAGACCAAGTTTGGCAGCAAGACGACTCTTAACCGCAGGGTAAGGTGATAGATATGTCGCTTTATGTCAGAAGGCTACTTGCATTATATTGATTAGCATTTATGAATATTACAAGGTTTTGAACTCCAAAGATGAATGGAGTTGTTTGTCCGGTCCGGCAGTCCCAAGGCTTGTTTTTGTATAGTTTGTCTGACTTATCCAATGAGAGTAATGTTATACCACAGGATATGCTCATCACAAAATGTTTCCAAATTTCTCCCTTGACATTTTCCTTCCCTGTATTCCTTAATGCTGTTGATTTAGAATAAGCGAAGCGTGATTTAAATCTAGTTGATCTTTCCTCAGGATACTTACCGCCGTCGACAGATGCAGAGGTCAGTCACACGTCAGATGTCCTTTGACCTCACAAAACTGCTCGTCACTGAGGACTGGTTCAGTGACATCAGCCCTCAGACTATGAGGAGGCTCCTCAACATTGTATCAGTCACAGGTCAGCATTCAATCTTTAAGGTCAACATGTTTCTAAAATGATTTATCGCTGCATGCTATTTCAAAGAAATCTGTGTAATCTTTAATCAAAATGCAGTAAGTTGCTCTTACTCTGAAGCAACTTGACTTCTCCAATCACGTCACTTGAGCTATTAGGTAATGTTTACTAATAGGGTTTAGTCTGGTTTGTAATGGTCACCTTTTTTAATCTAAATGAAACATGATGTTTTCTAATTGACCCAATTTTTTGCTTTTGAGTACCATGTTTTACTCTGAAATATGTCACCTTATAGAAATAAGTCAGGTTGTAAACGTCTGAATTATATACTATATATATTATATACTCAGATATAAAATTAAGTCTGAACGTTCAGTACTCATGAAATATGCTCCCCTTGTTTAGGCCGCTTGCTGAGGGCCAATCAGATAAGTTTTAGCTGGGACCGGCTTGCATCTTGGATCAACTTGACCGAGCAGTGGCCTTATCGCACATCCTGGCTCATACTGTACCTCGAAGAGACAGATGGCATCCCAGATCAGACAACTCTGAAAACCATCTATGAAAGGTGAGGGCTTTTAAAGAAATCACATGACGCTATTTGTTTTATAATGTCATTATGATGTTGTAATGTAGATCTCTAGAAAACTGCATTGGTACTAACACAATTCCTGATGTTTCAATTTCACCACATGCTTCATTATCATCACAGTAGTTCCTTTTCAGGAACTCGAGCTGCGTCAAGACGCTTTGGGAACGCCTCCAGCGTGACCGCTCTCTGAATCGTGTGTAAAACCAGCCAATCGTGAAT
>JAUMHQ010000083.1:12330445-12343767 GCA_032361165.1 Enteromius paludinosus
TGAAGAGGGGGCTTAACCCTGGAGATCCTCCTGAGATCCTCAAAGTGTCCTCTGACACAGTCACCTTCGGAGAAGAGCGCGAAAGTATCCTGTAGGCAACGTCTGGATCTACAGCGGTCTTAGCTAATTTGTGTTTTGTGGTGACGCATGCCTCAATACATGTAACGGTGATTGTGACATTTCTAAATGTTAAGTGTAGTTGAAGTGGGCTTCATTCCCATCTGTCCATCTACTCGTCATCCACCAACTTATAGTCACTTACATGTGGTGTTTTCGTACAGTATTAGTAGCTTAGTCATGTATTAATGTCACCAGTTGTATGGCTATAAAGCATTTTGGAACCGCATCCATAAAGTATATTTAGTAATGTTAACCAGAAGAAAATATTGTAGTACCTTGTCATGGTAAATCACCCAAACTTTGTGTAAACCTCTTAAAAGTACGAATATGAAGATTCAATGTGGCTTGGTGTTGTATTGCATTGCGTTGTCCTGCACGCTCTCTTTGTGCTGTAGTTACAGTAGTATATATAAGCAGTGACAAGCATGTGTCCAACTGCAGTCCTAAATTAGCCAGTAGAAACTGCATGCCCTGTGATGCTAGTATTTAGCAGTTAACTACAGACCTATTGGCAGCTGTCCTGAAAAGTAAAACGTGTTTGGTGATGCTTGTGTTCCCCATGGAATGAAATAAACCCGCACTGACAGTATCCGTCATTTCTGGAGTCTTTTTTTTGAAGAAGACGACTGAAATAAACATTTTGCTTTTCTCTACACACTCGTGCAGAGATGTGTTCCCACGAAATGATCTGGTAAGAGCAAACTTATTTTAGTAGCGTGAATTACAGATGGGTGGCACCAGTAGGTTCATGCATTACAATTATATCCCACACCCTGAACACTTCCAGTGGCCATTCAGTGTGTGTGAATTACTCATTCAGGGACGGACTATGGTGTGTGTAGGCCCCTGGGTGGAATATTTGCGTGGGCCCCAGTGCAAAAACCCTCAGACAACATTCGCACAACGTTTCGGCGAAATGTTTGTGTGGGCCCCTGTGCAGAGCTTTCAGACAACGTTCGCTCAACGTTTGGCGGAAGTTTTTCCGTGGGCCCCTGTGCAAAACCTTCAGACAATATTCGCACAACGTTTGTGTCAGCTCCTGCTCTGGGTAATGACAATTCTTCAGGGTTAGGGGCCCCCTGCACCCCAAGGGCCCCTGGGCAGCGGCCCCGCTGACCCGGTCCGTAATCTGTCCCTGCTCAGAGGTTGGTTTTTCACGGATTTTCTATCAATAATTTTCGCTGCAATATTCATCTTGGGCAAATGACTGATTTTCTCGTCATTACAAACTTTTTAATAAAAATTTTTTGGTGGTATACTTTGAATTAATGACAGTATTTAGTTTATATTTTTTGCGCCATGATTTTTTTTAAGACCAGTATAGCGAAAAACATCGCTCAGCCGATGGGGGCGTGGTTAAGGGTTGTGTTTGGTGTAGGCATTCATCACTGTGATTGACGTGACCAATGAATATTCAGAATCATTTACTGGGCGGAGTTTTCCCTGAATTGTTCTGAATCACGCAATTTGTTTTCATTATGTTCCGTCCCATACAAAGCCTGACTGTCCTGAGCTGAAGCAGCCTATGGCTACCAAGCGCAAGGGCATTAGGCTACTTGTATTTTCGAAAGTTTATTTAGGGCGCTTTGACTAAACCGAGATGAAACATATATATGGATGACAAAATTTAAATATCCTTCCCAGATAGCACACGCACATCTGCAAGACGTCTGTTAAAGATCTCTTGATCTGGAAAGCATTTGCTGTCTACAAACGTATGGCCAGTTTTACACGCATTCTAAATCATAAACATCTTAAAGACATCTAACAGATGTCTATCTAAAAGGAGACATATTGCAGATAAGTAAACAACCTAAATATTACATGTGATCTAGTAGATCCAAACCACTCATCATTTGAACCTTGCAGCTTTTACAATACAAGTAGTAGTGTCACAGCCTGAAGGGTAATAAGTTAATAAGCTTTATACATTTGCAAAATGAAAAATACAACAAAAACAATGCATTTGTAACTATAGCTCAGACAAAGACACTGACTCCATACTTAGCATTTAATTATATACAGTATAAAAGTGCAATTTACGTTATAATTATAAAATTTTCTGTAATATTATAAACATCACATTTTCAGCAGAAAGAGAAAACAAAAGTACATTTTTTACAGAGTCCGCAGCTTTTGACGAACTGGATTCGAGCTGTTCAAACGCGCGCTCGATCTGCGCAACATCTTCACAACATAAAAGCAAGGAGGGGAGAAAATAAAAAAAATCCTGCTTTGTGAGACTGCTTGCTTAATTACTGTTTCCTTTAAAATCTCTCCAGTCTTTTTGAATCTTCCTTTGGAAGAAAGAATATGAAAGTCCATACATAAACTCTTTTTATGTCCGTTCGAGGGAAATCCTTTGTCATTCAAGACGAAGTCCAGGCGAATGACACGGAACAAAAAACACAAAAAGCCCCTGTTTTTGCTCCACGACCGAAACACCTGCAACAGATTGTGTGTGTGTGAGAGAGAGAGAGAGAGAGAGAGAGAGAGGCGTGTTTAGAGAAGGCGAAAGGACAGAGATCCGGACAGACTGGCGCCAGGGAGGAAGCCACAGGACCTTTTTTTTAACTTTTAACCAAACACTAGCGAAATACCGGGCAATCCCATACAGCTCCAGATGGAGGAGTCTACACGAGCATCCGACATACATATATTTCATAATACTTTAAAATAACGCAGCTATAAGCAAACATTGTGTTAGACACATTATTGAACAATCAAAAAATAAAAATTGAGTCACACTCATCTTGTACAACTTTCTTCTGTGCGCCACAAAATTATTTTTTGTTCTTTTTCTGCGTCACTGAAAACATTTTGAGTTTTGTATTCAGTTCAGATAATCAAAGTTTAATTACATTTCTACCAACTGCCATACAACAACGTGTTCTATTAAAAATGATACAATGTTTAACTGACTTTAAGTGATACAATTTATCTAAGTCTGTATGCAATGCATAATAAATGTGCACAGGTGCGCTGGCAAACAGCGCAACTGCCCCACGTGCAAAAGTTTAACTTTGTTACACTCGCGTGAAACAATTACTTTCGTGGAGCATCTAACTTACCGTTTCAACGAGACAGGGCTATGAGGTCATCTGAGTTGATCTCTCTTTGAGGGTTACTGGGCTGTTAATTAACAGAGGTAAACAATGATTTTCAGTATAGCTGCCAGCACAAGTTACAGTTTAAGTTGGTGTTACACATTGCGCTAAACGCATTGCACATTGATGCTGAAATAACACTGCATGCATACTGTTGTCTTTTCACACTTACGTCATTTCTTAAATAACCGCGATGTACGATTTATCATTAGTCTACGCTAATATAGATAAGTCTTGACAGCACGTGAGTCATTATGAAAACTTGCCTTACCTGGAAGGAGATGATGCTGATATCAGCTCCGAGTGATCTGACAGACTTTTTTGGAGGGCTCTGTCCCAGGATCTGCTGCTGCGGGTTCTGGTCCTGGTCCAGTGCGATCTGAAGATCCAGAATATAGTCTATGACATGCTGCAAGATCTCCATCTTACTCACGCTCTTATTCTGCGGTAAACTCGGCACGAGCTCCTTCAACCTGCTGTAGCAGTCATTCATGTTGTACAGTAGACTGAGCGGGTCGTCTGAAGAGCTCTTGCTCCGTAAAATGCCGAGATTATGCTCCGAAAAATACAAGGCGGGTTTTCTTAGGGACCTCATCGGACTGACAGCCTTCATGGTGGATAACGATGGTGTGGTTAATTTCAGGGCATACGATTCTCCCACAGATCTGCGCTGCAAGCTTGTTGTCAACGCGTTTATATAGCAACCCAACTGGGTTTGTTATAAGGCATAAAGAATTAAGCGGATTGGTCGATGAGACGACGTCATTCTGTGAACCGGGGCATCAACATTGGCCAAATTCGCAGCACGTGAGCACCTCCCACATCCTCTGCATTCTTTCCTCGCTTGAGAAGTAACTGAGCAACTGCGTGCACAGACAACATCACATCACATACATACATAATGGAAAGGGATGATTTTTGCATTGGTCACAGCTTAACAAACAAACAATATTTAAAACAGATGTTTATTCCTGCTTATCTCTCTATCCCCATTGGCGGCACTTTATTCAAATGTGTTAGGACGCAGAACTTATTTTTACACTGTTACAAGTTTTAGTCACATTCGTAACTTTCTTTCAAGTCGGCTAGGCTAAAAACTTTTTTACATTGGCCTGATTTAAATCTGAAAAGCAGCTTCCCATTAACCTTGGCTAACTAGTTGGACAGACTAATTATTACACCATAGTGGTTAAGTTTATGCAACAACGCCCTTGTTTTTTTTTTTTGCTGAATCAGTAAGTGCTGATCTTTATCTGAATCAAAACCGATGCAAATCTTTGTTGCGTGAATGTTATCGACTAGTGGCCAACGCTGACTTAAAAGGCCTTCATTTTATTAAGATATAAACTTTAACATCATAGTTTCTGCAAAGCAGATGTGAAACAATGTGTATTGTTAAAAGTGCTATACAAATAATTTACCTTTTTTTCAATGTAGGCTATTGTCAGACAGAGAAAAACGGAGAAGAAAAGGTTTTATAATTGCCTACAAGCAAAAGAGTTTTCAGCCGAAAGACAATTTAATTTCTAAATCGGGACGGTTTAGAGATGTAGGTTAGGATGTCAGTAGTAACTCAATGAATCGATGAATTGTTTTACTGAACCGACTCTCTGAAACGAACTGTTCGAAAGAACTTGATTGAAAGAGCTCGCGACTCTCTGGCGCCAGGTGCGTGACGTCCATTCAGGCGCCGCGCGGCCGGTAACCCTCTTTGACTTTCATCGCTGTGTGAATGCTCCTACTCTCATTCTCACTCTCTTTGCTGCTCCTGCCTGCGCGCACATGCAGCAGATTCTTTCCCCTATATTTGACTCTTGTTTTAAAGCCCTTTATAATTGTCATCTCACGCACTTGCATGCATTGTTTACCTGCTTGGCAATAACATTATGTACTCACTTTATCATCCACAGTTATTGACAGCTGTACAATATTTGCAGGTCAAGTGCAATGCTTAGGGAGGGACTCAATCCTGATAAAGCAGGATCAGCGGTTGTCTAGTCTCTGGGTCACCCCTACCTGAAGCTGAATCTGTAAATAGTGTCCATAAGGCTTCCAATATCTTATTAAGTGAAAGTGGCACGCTACATGTTTAAATGTTATTCGTGTGATATAACATTTCCTATTTGCGTCACAGTGACCTAACTGGCAAAAGTTTAAAATGTGAAATATTTCTGTAGTGCTAGAATGGGGAAAGGTTTACTGGTTATATCATGCAAAGGAAGAGTCTGTGGGCCATCATGATGTACTGGTATCTTAAAATGACACAGCGGTGAATGTTTTTTGACCTTTTCCTCCTGAGACTATCAGTGGTGCAAACACAAAGGAATGTGTCTAACTTTACATGACTGAATGGCATCCCTTGGAGCATCACACAGAACTAAGAGCTAGCCTTTCTGGCTCTCTCTGTGCCCATTACTGAAGTACACAAGCCAAGAAGAATAGAGTTTCAGGATAATGTTCTTTTCTCAGCTGTTTCAAGGAAATATGAGCAGAAGAGCATGTTTTCTCAATCCAGAGTGCTCCTGAAGTCATGCCAATTTTCAGTCAGTGTGTATTCTGAGAAACAGTCATTTCCCATATCAACTCATGGCCCTACATTTTGGCTGTACACCCTCTGTTTGTGTATTTGTAGGATGAGGGTGAGTGTCAGTAAGTTATCTCTGTACAAAATGCTGAATTACTAACAGTGTAAAACAATGTTCTGTGATTATTTGTAAACCCAGTATTTGGGAAGATAATATGCCTTATTATGTAATTAAAGCATTAAAATAAATATGTACTCAGCAAGTTACTGGATACTCTTATATAAAGAAATATATATATAACACAGTTTTTCCCCCATTGATAATTTGGCAACCGTAGATCAACACACCTTTAACAGGATGTTTTGTGTGTATTGTGCCTTTACCCATATCAACATGTATTTGATACCTGATAAAGTGTTTCAGCAAAGATTTCCAGAAGCAGCAGATGCATGTTTCTACATCTATCACGTCAGATCCAGCCAATGGTGATGCCCTCAGGTGCAGTCGTTTACATGCTCTTTTAGTTTAAGTCTGAGAGATGCCTCAGGCATGACTTCATAGGACAGGTGCTGTTTGCCCTGCTGCCCCAGAACTGTGCTGAAACATCAAAGGTGGGAATCAGAAGGATCATTGAAGTAGAGGTTTAGATACTACCACTGAATTGACCTCAGACCTGTGTCAGGTAGCCCTGTGTTTAAAACACGTATGTGCCATGTGAAGAAAGACAGGGAAGGTTTTGCTCAAAAAGACTGATGTGGAAATATACTTTCACACTTTAGGGGAGAGGTCACACCTGACTGTTAGTAAAGAATGCAAGAGGAAGCTAATATAGTTGTGGCTTTCATCGCTGATGATGGACTCAGCTGCATGTGGCTACCGTTTCTTTCTGTACCAAGACCTAGTGATGACCTCCAAACGGGAGCAAATAATAATAATTTTTTTTTATGTATAAAATATAAATTTTATTAAATATAAATATTTTTAAATATAAAATTACTATGCAAATACTGTAAAATTCTAATTAATTTATTATTAAAATTAATTATTATATCAAGCATTATATCAGGTTTTTTGGCACAAAACCAGAGTGGTTTTAAACAAATGAACAGTCCATCAACCGTATCTTAAAACAGTTTCTTATGTTACAGCAGGCAAATTTATAGCGATGACAGATGATCATGACAGAATTAAAATTTTTGGGTGAACTATTTCTTTTACATCAACATACAGGGACTCAAATCGATTAATCGCTGTTTTGTAATCTGCTTGTCTGAACCGCGTAAATGAACGAATTCATTAAATTCAATCAGACTTCTCAACACTGCAAGAGAGAGGAAGAGATAACAGAATCAGTTGGATGATTTAACGCTAACCCTCCCTTTAGAGAAGCAGTGTCCACCGTACAGTGACGAAACATGCTCTGATTGTCCTTAAAGGGCTACTGTACAAACATGATGGTGACTTCTACGTAAGAGGACCCGCGGTGTGTGTAGATATAAACATCTCATTCTAAAATAATAATAACGGTTTATTGTGTATGGTCTTTGAACACCTCTGAAAACATACCTACATGTTTTATATTGCATTTCTATCAATAGACCCTCCTAAATATTACATACTGCACCTTTAAGACAATGAATATGTCTTAACGATGTAACATATGACAGAGAAGATACATTTATAATGAACTGATTCAATAGAATGAATTGGACTTTTCAGTACAACACGGGAGAGAAAGGATCCATTTAGGTGTGCTCGTTATGATTGTTCAAAAAGCGATGTAGCAACCCGACCTGTTGTAAAAGTAGGTCGTTACTAGAAAAACTACATTATTTTGAAAGCAGCTTACTGTCATGCTACAGAAAAATGTAGTAAAGTTAGAGACAGTAATAGTTACCTGCTTTCAGCACGGATTCTCACAAACAAACTCTGCAGGTGTTTCAAATGTGTGCCAGTTTCACCTAAGGCTCTTCGGGTTTCCCCACCCATGTTATCAACGTCAAACCAGAAACTTCTGACTGCACACTTAACCATTATGACAAAACCACAATTGCTACATAACTGTTACCCTTGCGCAGGTCTTGGCTGTACCTTTTGACTGATTGTCTTTGAACACAACCCCTCATACAGTACATGTCTTTTTCTAAGTGTGCTTGCTCGTGAAGTTTTCCTCCTCTGGTGTTCAGCTGAGTGTGGTAGGTTGAGTGTCCAGGTGGGGAGCCCATATGTAGGTGTCATGGGGAGTGTGCCTAGTTGGGGGGCTGCTGGTGGTTGTTGAGGATGGGGAGGGTGTTGCCCACAGGGAGAACACCTGCTTATCCTGCCCTGCTATCGCCCCCTCCCCCCACCTGCCCCAGCTGCATGCTGCGGGCATCTGCCCACCTCTGGGTAATGGAGCTGTCACTCTTGCTGGCTGCTCACCACAAAGGCTTGACCTAATTTATCTGTCCTGTCTTCAACTCACCAGTATGTCCACTGTGAGTCTTTCATCAGTCTTAATTTCTGCATGCTGTAGGATCGCCTACTTTGTCCTTCATCGAGGTGAGGTGAAGTTTTCAACAATGTTACTGCTCTTTTAATTAAAGAATTAACATTTAAGGGTTACTTCACCCCAAAATGAAAATCTTGTCATTAATCACTACCCCAATGTTGTTCCAACCCCGTAAAAGCTTTGTTTGTCTTCGGAACACAATTTTTATTTTGGATGAACAGCAGGAGGCTATTGACTGTCCCATTGACTGCAATGTATTGAACATTGTCAAAGCCCAGAAAAGTATTAAAGACATCATCAGAAATAGTCCATCTGCCATCGGTGGTTCAATTTGTATTTTGTAAAGCAACAATAATACTGTATGCAAAAAATTAAAAATAACAACTTTATTCAACATTTTGTCTCAGATGGCAGACTATTTTTGACGATGTCTTTCATACTTTTCTGGACCTAGACAGCGATCATTATGTGGCAGTCAATGGGAAAGTCAAAAGCTTTCTGTTTTCATCCAAATTATCTCCTGAAATGCTGCGCTGGCTGAGCAAGCCGGCTGTTCTCGAAACGCTCTCGCGTTACTTTGATGCCACACGTGAACGTCACGTGGCGTCGGTTCAAGTTGGACAAAATATCGTGCTTCAATCCATATAATTCCATAACAAATCTTTCAGCCTCATGAATAAAAACACTCCAGCGAATTAACAGAATAAGATAAGAACATATTAAGCTGAGTGCATATTAGTTTTTCCTTGTTCCACTGATGCTTCGTATCGTGCCATCCCCATTAAACTTATTTATTTCGTGTTTCAAAGCCTTTAGGTGAAAACACACCATTGAATATCATCGATTTTATTTTCACCATACACTTGTTTTTTAGAATAGAAAAAAAAAAAAAAAAACTATTAAAAAATATATCCAGGTCTGGTACAAGTTGCTTAAAATGCCTGAAGTACTTGACTTTCACTTTTTCTTTTCTTGCTTGGCGCTGTGTGTTATCACTGCGCCTGCTGTGGCCACAGTACGACAGCAAACTTCCTATTACGCCGGAAGTAATCTGCCTAGAAAATCGCAACTTTTAATTTTCTGCCGGTCTTAGCACCTAATATAACAACAGAAGAGTCAAGTTTTAAGTAGGAAAACGATCTAACCTCTTTGGTCATTTTTAACGTGACGCTACTGGTCTAATTGGATTCAATGATTTATGCTAAGCTATGCTAAAAGTGATATCACCAGACCCGCAGATTGGCTGAATAGATTCCAAAACGGTAAAACTCAACATATCAACTCTGGGAGAGTTGGAGAATGAGTCTATTTAAAGTGTTCCTTTAAATTGTGTTAATAGCTTTTACAGGTATGGAACAAGATATGACAAAATGATCATTTTGGGGAGGAGTAACCCTGTAGATCCATGCTGTTGAAGGGTTGGGCAAAATTTAAAAAAGTGTGCTCCCAATCAGTTAATTAGACATGATTTGAATTGGCCACACCCACAGGAAGATGAAATAGAATTTGATTTGGAAGCTGGATTTACAGGAAGCTGGAATTTACTGAATTTCAATAGAGTGCAACAGTGCATGTGCTCTTTCAGCAGCCATTTTTTTTGTGGATTTTTTAAAACAACTTTAAAGTTTTAAGGTATGAACCAAATCAACCAGATACTAGACAAATCATAACATTAAAATCGTTCAGGAGTCTGTGTACTTACTACATATAGTCTAATTTCAGTTCATTTTGAAACTATATCGCCACATTGAAATCTGAATTCTACAATTCTGAATTGTCTTTCACATTTATATGAACCAACTGAGAAAGCATTTTCTCTATTACTGAGTGGTTGAGTGTTACTTGGATGCCAGACAGTGCTGGTTTTGATGTAGGTGGCTTCTGTGGAACTGAGCTTGCAGATAGGGTTGTCTTTATGGCCGCCCTCACAACTGATACCAACAAAGGGTCAAAAGCAGGTCAAAAATATGACAGTATAACTTGCAAGGAGAACATGCTTTATATTGCTCATCACACCATCACAAACCTTTCCTTTTTTTTCTCTCATACACACACACACACACACTCACACGCATTCACACACCTTTGTTCTCCTCTAGCATTTACAGTAGAGGTCATCTAACAGATGGGCACCAACCTTGAATTGTAACTCTTGTGGTTTTGAAGTCTGTGCTCTACAGTGTGCATGATACTTAAGCGTCACTGTCACACTGCTCCAGAAAAAACTTCATCCTCACACAAGCAATACTCACTCAGAATATGCAACATTCCTACACTACATTTTTTTTATTTTGTGTATTAACAAGGAGGAATGAAATACAACAGTGTCACTCACTATATACACCAGCAGGACCACAGCTCTTCAACTGGGTGTGAATGAAATGCAATAAACTCCGCAGGAGTGGCTGTATGGGCCGCTGGAAGTTTATAAGCAGAGATGATTGCGGAGAGATGAAATTAATGTCAAACTCTCCCAGATATGTGGCATCTCCCTGACATGCAGTCATCATTTAGGCAGCTGGAAACAATAAAAACTAATATTGCGCACAGTCCAGCCACCAACTTGGATGAATGTGTCTCTGAGAAAGCAATAAAGCTGTTGAAATGTTGCCAGATTGTAGTTCATCAGATGGAAAACAAAACAAAGCTGATTTCTGTAGATGTCATAATGTACTGAAACAAACTTAATTGATGCTGTGTATATATATATAGTTTGCAGCATTACATCAGCTCTCAAACACATCATAGACTTACGTTTCTGCTGTCAACGGCCTCATCCCTATACAATTACCATTGTTTTTAGCATCATTCAAAGATTCGTATAGCCATTATATTTTCAGTTATTTTCCACTGTTTTTGCTTGGTGTAGTGCCATTTTAAAGATTTACACTGACAAGAGGTCATATTCTGCACCTGTGATTCACCATTGTCATAATTAGTTAATGGTCTTGCGATGACGGTGAAAGCAGAAGCTTCTCGCTTCCTGAGTAAGTGCCATTAGAAGCCATCTGTGAGGTTCCTCTGTCCTTATGCCATAGAGCGTCTGTCATAGCTCTCCAAAAATCATAGCACTGTTTGAAATCCACTTCTACTGCATTACCACTGCCAGATGATATCAAAGGCAATGTGCTGCGCTTACACAGAATAAAAATGTAAGTGCCACATATAAGCTACAAAATGCCATTTTATTGCTTATGGCTGAAAAGGCGGATAAGCCATTATTAATAATGAACGAATATAGGTGCAGTAGGACTTTAATATCGTTGAGTTTTTATTCAATTTGAATTCCCTTTTTGAATCTAGCCAGTTATTGGTATTATTTATGTTAACAGTCACACATTATTTTGAACTAAATGTACAGATCTGAAGTGAACTTTAAAAATAATTATCGTGTCTAAAATAAATCAGGATAGAATGATTTTAGCTCTGCTTTCTGGCATCTCTGTTTCATGCGACAAGGTCACCTCAGAAGTCATGTGTGAACCCTTCTCTTGGCAGACCATCTCATAACAGCTTGCGTTGAATAAGAAAATAATAAATTAAAAGGCTAACAAATGAAACATCTCATTTGTTTATCTCCAAGATACATCTTGGGTAGATACGGGAAGTTGCTTTAAAAACGGTGGACTGTAGGAGTAAGTATTGTGGGCGAGACCATGTGGAGACACTGAATCATGAGACAATAGCTCAGATTTCAGTGTAACCCTCACTATTATGTCAGGACAGAGCGGTAATCATCTCAATCGCTGGAGACAGTCAATTTGAGGCATCCTGGATCTCTATAAGGACATCTTGGGCTCTAATTAACTGTCTTTAGGGTGAGGTGATTATAAATGCAGCTTAGCATTGACATAATAGATTTAGTGCAGCTGACACTAAAGATGGACAGAGTGCTTATCTCAAATCTGTTTTTATTTCTAGGATGATTTGGTCTCCACCCTGGAATGGGGCGTTCATTTCCCTGGGCAAGGACATCCGCAAATGTGTGTGCAGAAGGCATTGAGACAGATAATCTAATCTGCCACTGAGCGCAAGGAGGGAGGTCCCCATCCCAGACAGGGTGTGTGTTAAAGTTCTGCCGTTTAAAGCTTTCAAACCCGTGTGGATGTTGCAAACAACTGACATTATCCTATAGAACATACGACAATCGTACCTTCTCACTTCTCTGTTTGCTCAGGGATCTTGAAAACAGACTCTGTCCACTCTTTTCCTCCTTCGAACCTTGTAATCTCCTGTCCGCTGTCTGCTTATCGTCCACAGACAGTCTCTCACATTCCTGAGAGTTAGCACAGACACGGTGGATGTCAAAGAACTGCACGTTTCGACGTGCGTGTGGCTCTTATCTGCAGCTGGAGGGAAGCGAACAAAGTCAGGAAATGGCTGGTTAGGATTAGTCTTCCTGCAATGCTGAGGAGTAGGGGGTACTTCAAATTTTTCTTTTTCAAATTGTCAAGGGTTCAGTTTTGGTTTTGAGTTTGGGACACCTGTGGCCCTGTTTAAACCTGGTATGACAACAGCCTTTCAGAGAATCTGATCGTGTTAAGTGTTAATTGGTGAAGAACAGGTTCCTCCAGATCTAATTCACAAGAGAAATCTGTACCTCATTTGCAGATTTCCCTTAAATAAAGTCCTTTTTAAGAAAGACTTCTTTTAATGAGCTGTAATGATTTGCAGATCTGAACTCAGTAATTGATGGGTATTTTTCACTGGCTTTAAGCCCAGCCACAAAAACAATTTTTAATTTCCTAACAAGACGTTTTTCATGTTAAGTGTCTTACGTTTTGTTTCTTCTGTTGCTTCCAAGAGTCCTTCCTTTTTTCTTGTACTCAACTGTTATACAGACATGGTTATATTTTTTACATTTTAAATTTTAATTTCTGCACCACTAGTGTCACCAAATTTACTTGAATAATTAAATCCTTAAATAAGCTGCCGTTCCATCAGTGTTGTTTTTGTGAACTAGAGCAATTAAAGGTGGCAAAGAATGGAAAACAGAATTTAGCTTGGCAAGGTTGAATAATAACAGTTCAGTACATGGACATAACATACTGTGAGTCTCAAACACCATCGTTTCCTACT
>JAUMHQ010000083.1:12398831-12424347 GCA_032361165.1 Enteromius paludinosus
GGGACAGAGTACACAGATAATTAAGCCATGGGGAAAACAGACATGGAACACATAGAGTTCATGAAGGCTGGAGTGCCGATAGCAGTCTTTGGCTGGCAACTCCAGCTGGGCGTGACAGTTATAATGTATTAATTGTGATAACAAATTTTCATGAGATTGTACAGTGGATTAGGTGCATTATATAACATAATTGATGTATTAAAAATGCTCTTATAAACTGCTAATTTTATATTTTAATATTCTGAAATTCAATTTGTTTCTGTGATGGCAAAACTGAATATTTAGCAGTCATTCAGAAATGACAAAACATTTGTCATTATCATCAGTTTTGAAAAACAGAAAATATTAACTTACTGAAAAACCATGCTTTCTTTGTGAAAGCCCTCACACACAGGTTTTACACACAAATAAGTGTGCACACATGGTCAGTAGAAGAGAGCCCTTAAAAATCCTGAATTAACATTTTATGTGTGTAGCCAGTAAAACCTTCCTCGTTTTAATATTATTATCCCACAGGAAATACTACAACAAGTGTGTCACTTGAATCAGAAGTATCAGATTAATAAGCTACACAACATATAAATGGTCACAAACAGAAAAACACAACGTTGTAAAACATATTTATTGGGCAATAACCTATCACAAATTGAGCTATAAAGCTGTCTGAATTTGCCTGCGCTCCAAATCTGGCCTCCAGGAGAAAAGATATGTTGTTTACAAGAATAATTTGTTGACCCACCAAATTATCTGCACCATCTCAGAATGTTTTCTTAAGCAAATGAAACCCTTTACTATATTTGTGCTTTTGCATTTCAAAATTTGGCCTTGAAAGCAAAAGTGCAGACTGATCAGAGCTAAATAAAAATGTATATGCTCAGTGTACATAAATAATAAATGTTCAGTGAAAGAAAATGCTCCAGCCACCTTCAGCTAATTTTGTTTCACCATGACTGTGAGAACGGCACGCCTTTTTCTCAATTATATTATACAACTCCAGCAGGCCCTCCTGAATAACAAAACCCAGAGGCCACATCTGTAGCCATGCGCCCTCCCTCTCTCTCAACATGGTTTCTATTGATCTGGTGGTCGCAATATCACACTCATCTTCAGCATGGGGCAAGGTCCTACTCCCACCTTAACCCCCTGCGGTCTTAAGCAGTGGCTGCCAGCAGGAACCCTGAACCTAGGGTCGCTCTGAGTCCTCCTACATCCCTTGTATCCCCTCCTCCACAGACCGATGCGTCTGTGTTTCTGTGGCCCAGCAGGGCCCCTGTTGCCGCCGTCTTCCATCTGCTATGCCTTGCCTGGTGCCCTTCCTCTCAGCCACATTTGCAAGTCAATGTGGCACAAATCAGAGCACTCATGAGAAAGAGAAATCTCAATCTTGTGTTGATTTGGATGCAACTTTAAAGTGATTAAACTGAACTATAAAGAAAAACAGACCACAGCCTGTTGCTTTAATATTTCCGTGTGCAAATAAGGAGTTACAGGTAAATAGCACTGGCCATCTGCTGATATATGCATAGACATAGAGAGACTGAACAGGCTTAACTGACACCTGTGGTCTCTCATAAGAAATGATCTCAGGGTATTCATTCCAGCCCCAGGACCACGGCTGCAGAATATTGATTAGAGTTGAGATTCAATGTGGAGACAAAGAGAGAGATGTGATGAGGCCCTCAGAGACCTTCTCGAATGTTTCCATCCTGTAATGTGAGAGCTATATCCATGGGCATGAGTGAAGAATAGGAAGGAAAAACAAGAAATAAAGAACAGAGGATTCTCCTTTTAAATATTTCATTGGACAAGAGGCCGAACATGCAACTTTCATCCTATTCATGTGATATTTGCAGATGTGCCCATTGGAGGAGGGAATGAGACTGGAATGTGGCACATTTGGATTGTGGCATCAGGAATATGGAATGATCAGGTCATTTCATGATAAAGAATCCAGCTAAGACCTGTATGTGTTTCCATACTCTAGAATGGTGTATGCTGCTTTAGTTCTGGTCTAGTTGTGTCTGTGTTTCCACTAGGAACCGTTTTTATCAATTTAATGAAATAGAAAAAGTTTCACAGAAGAAAGAACATTTAATGACATAATATAAATATACCTTTAAAGGAATGGCTCACGGAAAAAGAATAAAAACTTAATGAAATTTACTCTCAGGCCATCCAAGATGTGGATAAGCTTGTTTGTTCATTTAAATAGATTTGGAGAAGTGGACCATTACATCATTCGCGCACCGATGGACCCTATACAGTGAATGGGTACTGTTAGAATGAGAGTTTAAACAGGCGATCAAAACATCACAATAATCCACAAGTAATCAATATGACTCAAGGCCACCATGTCTTAAAAACTATGACTGTGATAGTGTTTTGTTTACATCTGCTCTGGAAAGAGACTTTGAGCTCGGTAAAGCCGCATTTGACAGACACAGTCAAATGGATTACCCCCTAGCTTCAATATGAAACTCTTACTAAAAGAAAACAGTGATCATAATCATGCTGAAGCATGTTTAATATATACAGACTCTTGCATATGATTCACTTCGTGCGATTGCGTCTCTGGACCAGAGACAAAGCCCGGTCAGACTGTGATGGTTCACAATACAACCTGAAACCAGGCCTCATTTGCCCCAAATCGAAAGCCTATTTACACTGCCTGAATTGGTTCCTATTGCATACATTGTGCACTGCATGCCATTCACAGTACAGAAAATACTAACACTGTAAATGAGTGACCGATCTCAGCTGCAGCTTCATCTATTTATACAGTTTTATGTAGATTAGGGGGCAGGCGCTTCAGATTCTTGAGAGGACTTCAAAAAAAAAATAATTGATCTGTTTTGGCAGTGATGGAACTGCAAGTTTTGTACAGTGTTATCTTCTAAATGTGATTTTTGTCACTGTTTCTGTGCACACTGCCTTATAGATAACCTTAAGACTAACCTAACATATTGACGCTAACACCCAAAAAACTTTACGGCATTCTAACTTAGCGCTTCTGGCCAAAAGACCACTCCATAATAAATCTCTGACAGCACCCATTAATTTTTTCCATTGTGAGCAAGTGTTGTAATGTTAAGGTTATACTTTTTTTTTTTAAATGAAGAAACTCATCTTGAATGGCCTGAGTAAATGTTCTTTCTAAGTGAACTATTCCTTTAACTAGATTAACTAGCAATACTTCTTTGGGCAATTAGCTTTAGGAAAAAGGTCAAGCTTTTCCATTGATTCCAAGTCTTGTTGGTTAAGCTAGTTAAAAAGACAACAGCACACAAGCATCACATAAACGATACATAAACAGTTGCTTAGATGAAGCAGTTCACAGAGTTGCATTGTTGCTTGTTTAATTTTAAAGCAGAGTGATAACACGGGTTATAGTTGAATGATGGAGATAATGAGCAACCAGCTTATACAAAAATGCAAGGATCGTGGCTGTAACAAATTGGACAACATGGATTTACAGCTAACATCCTGGTAAAATTGTAGGGTGAGCAAGTGTGACCTCTTCATTCCACTGACAAATGCTGGTGGAGAGGAAACAGGAACAGGATCGCTTAAAACAAGACTGTATTTTTAAAGATATACAATACGTAAAAATGTACTGCACAGGATTGATTGCTTGAGTGCTGAATGGTAAGGATGAATGATTCCAGAGTGTGTCTGTTGCAGCACTGGCCATGAGCCTTCACAGCAAACACTACTTTCAAGACACTGTAGACTTTCATCCTCTCTCTACAGTAAGTGTACTTTAAGTGCACTTTAATGGTTTGATTTCAGTCAGACTAGAGCAACAACTTGTCTCATTGAAATGTAAATGCTGATGTCTAACTGAAATCGTACTGGTTTCAGACCTGGATAATTCTGGCTTTTGGCATGTATACAACATGTTTGAGCTTCAGTCTTTAGTGTAACATGATCCTTCAGAAATCATTCTGAAAATGCTGTTTTTGGTGCTCAAGAAGCATTTCTTATTTGCAGGGTGATACTTTTTTGCTGAATACAAAGGATTCCACTAGGAATTCCACTAGAAACAAAAATTTATTTAAAAAAATACATATCAGTAAAATGGAATTAGAAAGATGTTTTGTAGAACTCTTTTCACTAACAGGAAGTAAGCAAGCAGTCGAGCCACAAGGCAAACATACCAACTGCCTTCATTCAATTAAAAGTCCCTGAGTTTATTTTCACTGTCTGATAACCACATTAAACAGTGATATGCACAAGTTTCAGATGTTTCACTGAGGTGCACAGGAATTTTACGTAATGTTTTCTGTAACCACATTCTGGTGCCTGCCTCCCTCGTCTTTCTATCGCTCCTCCTTTCTCATCTTCGCATACAGTTTTGTTTATCCAGCCGGTGATGTGTAACCAAACAGGACTCTCACAGCCAGAGGGGGTGGTTGAATTACCAAAGATTGCAGGGGGTCATTGGCGGACACACTGTGTGGATTTGAGCCTTAGTTCACCTCCTGCTGCCCAAGAGGTTTAATTACCACAGGCAGGACTGTGTGGCGTTCATATTCACACAGAAAACCAAGTGGTGGGGGCAAAGGCCCACTAACAGAGAAGGCGAGAGACTGCCAAACAAGTCAGTATGGAAAAGGACCAAAACAACCCCACATACCTCAAGTGCAGACAAGGAACACGGTATTTATGTAGGGAAAAGAGGAGGGAGAAAATCTGCACTCCATATCTGGAAGCTGTTGCAGACTCATCTCTGGAGTGCAGATTGACCGTGCTGGTGATTGAAGTGCCACAGGGCATGAGAGGAGGAATTACTGAGCGCTCTGACACGAGACACCTAACAGTCAAAGCCAATGCCGACATCAAAACGCGAGCATCAAACCCCAGGCTTGCGGCAAAACGAGGGGAAAAAAAACCTAAACAACACTCTCTCGGAGCAAGAATCTACAAATGTAACCTTTTTTCGAATGCCACGGGCAGGAGCGAGAGCCGGCAACGGCTGCAACTGATAATTTTCGAGCAACTGCCTGGGATAAATATTTAATAGAGTGCAGAAAGTATAAAACTGTAGAAACAATCAAAGGTCTGCCTCTGTGTGCAGGTTATCTGTCTGCCGGGTGTTATGTGAATCACTGACCGGCAGATACCGGGGTCCCAGAGGGTCCCTTTCATTATCACACAGAGAAGAGCAGGAACACGGCCAGACCGATGAATTATTCAAGTCCACCTCCAGTCTGCACCACTGACTATTTTTCCCCCTCATCTTTTCAAAACTAAATAGTTTTAGAAAAAAATATTAAATAAAAGATTTAGCCGACCTGTGCTAAAGCAGTAGAAGGACACTGAAATAAACAGGACTTACAAAGGAAATTAAAACAGCTTTGGAGGGAATTTAAAAAGAGAATTCATTTAAAATATATCCATTTTGCCATCATTTACACACCCTCATGTTGTTCCAAACCTGTACTGACACACAAAAAATAAAACTACTATTAAAACTTGGCAACATCAAACATGAGTTAGCCTATGTGACTCTCTCTATGTACTCTGTTGTTAGAAAATAAAATGTTCAGCCCATGAGGCCTCTGGGCATCATTCAGAGTACTTCTGATTTAATCTTGTTTTGTTTTGTGCACTGATGAAATAAGAGCTTTCAGTATTCCGTCCTGATTGGTTCCTCGCCATTGAGATTTGAATAATTTATCAATTTAACATATGCAAAACAGAAGGCTACTTTCCTCCACTGAAAAGGGGGATGTCATCACATCCAGCAGTCCATGGTAATCACTCACTTTCAATTAGCGAGGAGCGAAGGGAGGGTGAGACCATTTCACAAAGTAAACTGTAAAAGAAGATCAAAATATACAGCAATCAGCCCCGCAGTTAAAATGCGTCAACCATTTCAATTTCCCTGCTTGATTGAGCAAATAAATGGCTTATTTAACTCTGTGCTCCCCACGTAAACGCGGTTCAGAAAGCAGCATGTATTAAACAAGCTGTACCAACTCTCAATCAGTGGTTGAATTGAAATAAGGAAAACAAAACACAACAAAAATATATATGCCACTTTATATCTCAAAAATGCTATTTTATTTTCTTGTTTAGAATCGAACCTTTATCATTCACAACATGCCTATTTGGAACTTTGTCATTTTAATTTCTTGAGGAGGAGATGACTTGTATAAGTATACCATTCGAAACACTTTACAGCTTTTTATAATTTTGTGTCATAAACAGGAAACATGAACATTCATATCATCAGTTGTTAGCATAATGCTAGTTTGGGGTTGACAGAGTGCTTTTTCTACCCTGTCATTAGCTTCAGAGGTTAGGGTGGGGCTTTCCAGAGCTCTTCTGCGGCCTCTGTGCTGGTACGTTATTGTGTGAAGGAAAGTTCAGCAGGAGACGCTCAACACAGATTGGAAAAATGACTCCAGCAGCAGAGGCTAAGCACATGAACAAATAGTGCAACCGACCATTTGGCTCAGAGCGCAAATGGCTGATTTTAGCAAGCATATGGGAGATGTTAAATTTTCCTGCTGGACCTTTTTTTCCCCTCTCTCCCCGATAGCTTAAGTACAGCTAATGACCGAGATCTTTCTGCACTGGGTAGCAGATGGGCTTTAGTTTTCAAAGGATAGGAAAGATGGTAAACAGTGTCTACTCAAAAAAGGAGACCTTCCTTTTCAGATACTAATTTATAACGTGGACTAAAAAGTGTGTTTCGGGCTTCCCCTTGGCTGTCAGCACTATATTAATGAGACTTTTAAAAAAATGGGGGATTAAGTCTGTGAGCGTGTGCCAGAAACGGGCTTCATAGAACCTGCTAAAATGTCTCAAAAATCAATGGCTAAATAGACTTTGCATCAAGCGATCCATGTTCCTGCCATGATAACAATTCATTAACAACACCATGAATCTCTTTCACGAAAAGGTGTTTAAATCCTTGGCAGCAATGTTGAAATAAAACCAACCCAGGCTTATTGGAAAAACGTGCCAGGGGCGACATTTCTGCAAAGCGATCTTGCTTCTTGCATGTTTTGCAGCACTTTCAAAGTTAAATGGTCAGTAAGTGGCGCTGACTGCATATTCAGTTTTCTTTCAAATAAATGACTGTGAACAATATTTTATTTTGCTGGTTGTTGTACATTGCGACAGCTTTGAAATTTAAATGTCCAGTTAGTAGTGCTAAAATGTTCAAAAAAGTGCATTATAAAGAAAGATATTGATAAAAGAAAGAGTCGCCTCAGAATCGCCTTTACATTTCGTTACATTTTCGAATTTTCTACCTGTATACGTCACTAGATATATAAGTATATATGTATATATATATATATATATGTATATAAGAGTATATAAGTCTGATCTGCCCACAAACACTTTTGCTAGTCAGTGAATAAATCATGTTGAGAAGACGCTGTGAAAGCAAATGCGTTATATATTTATTACCTAAGGATGATGATGTGAAGAATCAGTGGTTAAAATTCAATACCACAGCAGTACAATGAGAACCTTTTGTTGTTCGCTTGTCATTTTACCAATGACTGCAGTGTCTCCCACAGACTTGAACAGACTTAATTATGGCGGCATATATGTAAATTCATTCTCTGTCGTGGTAGAGGTTAGGTTTCCCTGGTAACACTGTACACAAAGCAGCGCTCCGTTCGCAAACAATGATTTATTAGATATTAAATGCAAGATGAAACGAAAATGACATCCAAGATTTCCTGAAGACTGTCGGTTTGCTTCAGAAATACAGTGACATAAAAATTTTGAAACATGTAATGCTCAAAAAAGACTTGGCCAACTGACCAATCAGAGCAGAGTTGGGTTATTGAAGGCAGAGCCGTTGAGAATGTTTTTGACCTTGTAGGGGACTCCAACACAATACTAGGACATTTTAAAATACCAAATTACCTGCTCTTTAAAAATAACTTAGCACCTACATTAAACACTACCCTAAACTTGACTGATAGTGTTAACAAAAGCAAATGTGAGATATAATGAATTTTCTGAGGCAACTATGAAATTTTAGCTTGCTTCTATGAGTCTTCTATTGCACTGCAAGCACCATATTGTCCCAGGTAGGTTACCGAGCAAGTTTACTATGTCAGAAAAGCCATTCATTTGGAGCTGGTCATGATGCAAACACCAAATGTAGTATTAGTTTACAGTTTATGCTCTATGGCAAAAATGTTTTGTGGTATTTAGGAACTACCTCAGGGCAGAATCTGACAGCCCAAACACTGATTCTTCTGCAAGCTGAAAGTATATGAAAAATAATTAAGTGAACTACCAAGCATAGTGATAAATCGACAAGTATAAACAGCTCATAAAAACATCCAAACAGTCTGGGATTAGAGAGCAAAGTACTCCAGGATGTTTGGGCTAGAGAGACGCCCTGCTCCCCATCTACAAACAAGTCCATTTGTTTTGAGAAAGGTGGTTTGCATGGGGTGCTGATCATCCTGTGGGGAGATTTCCCTTGGGAGCAGAGCAGTCGATCACATCAGACAAGCAGAATCTGCCTCATCTGAACCCGTCCCACCTCGACGCATTCATCAGTGAATGTGCCCTACATAAGTGCTTGGATGTGATTTGAGAAGTCTCGTAACACTGAGCTGTTTGTGCTGTTGCCGACTGGGTCCAGAGGGCCAGGGCCCCTGGGCCGAAGGGATCACGCTGGGCTGTCTATAGCCGTGCACATGACCCTGCCGAACCCTTGCTCTCTCTGATGAGGTCAGCCATCATTGAGCTGATGGTAATGTTAGGCAGGCGAGCAGCGAGCGGGGAGGAAGGGTGTCGGGTGGTGGGGTGGGAGGTGTTCAGGAAGCAGGCATTTGGCCCTGTCTGACCTTGGCTGATTTCTCCCCTCTGTGTGTTTTGCTCTGTTAAGACTCTTTTTCTCTGACTGCATGCCAGCCCTGATGAGCTGTTACACGACCTGCATTCCCGCTAAGGAAAGCACAAGGGGAGCGCAGAACTCCCCTGATGCCCTTGAGTCTGCTGTTTAGGTCTCACGTTGTTTGTGTGAACACTAAAACAGCCGAGCCAAACGGGGCAAAGTATGTTTTTTCATGATGACAGAGCTGTGGGTGTAGCAGTGTAAGCTTTCAGGCTTGGCCTTCTGGTATACTTAGCCCAGCGTGCAGACAGACAGATCACAACAGCCTTCACACGGTATATTTCACTCGTTCCACTGGAGGGAAGCCATCTGACTGTTCCCTGCTAGTAAGTAAATGAGCAATTTATATAGGCTCGGCCTAAAACGGATATCACAAACCGTACAGAGCCCAGCAGATTAGCTCATTGGCCTTCTGGGAAATGGAAAGTCTCAAGGCAGTCAAAAGATCTCTCTGGACATTTATCTTTCCAAACATTTACTCTACTTACACTGGGATACGGGTAAATAGAGAGGGCTGAATGGTCAGTCTTTGTGCTATGAACAGAAAGACAGCAGACATTATACAGATAGACAGAGGCAGACAGAGAACAATATTAATATTGTTTGATGCATTCAAAGAATCACGTACCAAAACATTTATAAATATTTTTTTGAATGTAACTTTTCAATAAAAGGTATTTTAATTTCAAATAAAAAAGCAAAACAAAAGCATTTTCACTACTCTTATCAGACGCTTGGACTTATCTATAAACTGTATATTGCAATAACCTATCTTTTAAAATCAAATCCAAATTTAAAATGAAACACACAGCTACCGAAATGAAACCTTGTGAAAATCTGATTTAAAAATCTCATCTGTGGAGGCAGCGGCAGCAACTGTTCATGCGAGGCCTCCAGCACGCTTGCTCACAGGGCATCAGTCGACTCCAGCGCCAGCCTGCAGTCAGGCAGCCGTGCCTTCTGAGGTTATTAATGGGCCAAGCAACGTGCAGACTGCAGCCCTGCTGGAAGTGTATGGTAGAATCATCTGTAGCCATGATTAACATGTCTGCAAGAGCAACCACACCAAAGCCAGAGTCTGCGCCGGGGACGGCTGCTCTGAGAACAGCCCTTAAATCAAACTCTCATTAATCGCCGGCCCGCCAGTCAGTGGCACCACATGCCCCTCTGAAGCAGAATCAAACCCAGAGTGCTTCCCCTTCCTTTCTTCAGCCTTTATGTCTCTCAATTTCCTTCAATCCACAGACTCATGGCTGGCTGGTTTTCTACCAATGTCTCTCTCTCTTTTAGTATTTGCCTGGTGTGCTTTTAGTCTGTTCTTTTTGTCACATCTGAGATACTTGTGAAACAACTGCACACATATGAGCTACTTGCATCTATCCCATTAGCTGATATACTTCTAGGAAGAGTCTTTAGTCAAATATTTTATGGTCACTATAGAGGGAATGATTATTAAAGTGACGCAAAAACATAACTTTTTAATCATGCCATTCCCTTAAAAATACAACTTTTACTTTTATGATACGACTAGACTAAAAAAGACAATTTTCTAATACAAATACATTTTTTTGCATGCTTGCTGTGCAATTAAGAGGCTGATTTCATTTTATGTATTTAATACGGTGGCTGAGAGAGCTCAACGCGCTGCAACTTAAGAAAACACATGCAAACAAAAAACACATTAAGAAAACATCTTCATCAGTTTGACAACACAGGCACTGCAAATTCTCGCAATGCAACCAGAACAGAAACGCGCTGCAAACGCATGAACGCGCTGCAAACACAGAAATGCACTGCAAATAGCACGGACCACAACGGAAATTTTTCAGGGGGACAGCTAGCACAGCATTAAAATAACATTCCTCAGTTAAGTGTGTGACTCGTCAGATTAGACTAATAATATCCAAAAGACCAATGAATCGTATGATCAGGTTGTTAAAATAAACAAAAAAGCCCCCTCAACTTTTAGTTCAGTGACAACACCACTGACCAAAAGCCACTGAACAAATAATCAGGTCCCAGATGGGTTCTTTACTTTTTGAGGTCCTCCAGAAACATATCCATTGTGGTCCGTGCAATTTGCAGCGCGTTTCTGTGTTTGCTGCACATTTCTGTGTTTGCTTGCATTGCAAGAACTTGCAGAGCCTGTGCTGTCCAACTGATGAAGATGTTTTCTTAATGTGTTGTTGTATTTTTTGTTTGCATGTGTTTTGTTAAGTTTGCAATGTGTTGAGCTCTCTCGGCCACTATAAATTTAATAATATTACTAAAAATGTTGAATGTCATCACATGCCTATTCAATGCATTGGTTACACATTATTTTGAGGTGTCCATGTTACAGTAAAACTGTATGAAATTAATGACATGTATTCCAGACTAAACCATAAAATGTTAAAATGAAATGATTAATATTTAAAAAAAAAATTTATTATAAAATATATTTTTAATACCAAATGTAACTACAGACGTATATATAAAATATATATCAATAAAATGTAGAATAAATAAAAATATATAATAAAAATTATTTAGAATTATTTATGTCTGTGAATCTGTATTAATAAACAACTAGCATACAAATACTTTTAAATGGTAAGTATATCAGGTTTTTTTTGCATAAGCAGCTCTCGTCAACTCAGCTTGCAAAGAGTGAAGACTGGCCAACAGGTTTGCATACTTCCTGTATATAAATATAACATTTGACTTGTAAACGTGTGCATTGTATCAAGAATATGTTATCAACAAATTCCAGAACAATTCATTGAGAGACATGAAATCTGTTTGTGATAACATTTTGAGATAATAATATCTGATCAATCCATAACAAACCAATCACTTAAAAAAACCAACTTAAATTCCAGACTCTACTTTTGGCAAATGTATAAAGCAATAATACTCATACTGTCTAACTGAGTTGCTAACAAATGAGCATAAAATACCTCTATTGATAACCTCTCAGTGAAATTCAGCCCAATTAGAGGCACGGCACGGTTCAGTTGGCTCTAAGGTATGCTGCATAATTCATCTGAGTTTCTATACAAGAGACTAGCAGTGGAAACAGCTGTTTTTCTACTGAATATAAAGCATAGAAATTCAACCGAACCATTACTGAGAGGCTAAGGGTTTCTGTAATGAGTTGTCATTCCCAAGATGTCAAGGAGAATCAAGATTTAAGATCAAGGTTGTTCAGCAGAAATGATTGACAATAAGCCTCTCTACTGATATCAGTCATTAATATAAACCTCAGAATTACCTCTATATATCTTTTACACTAAATAGCTGTTTTGATGTTAAGTTGCATTAAGATAATATAGCTCTCTTGAAAATAGCATTCTGTAATAATTGACTTACTCCTATGTCGTTCAAAACCTGCATGCATATAATGTCAGTGGGGTCCAGCGTTGTTTTGAATCCCACTGACTTTCACTGAAAAATGCAAAAAATGTGCTGAAAGTGCAAACAAATGGATCCATGATATAGATGAATTCAGTTGTTTCTAGATACAGTCAGGAGAGAAATATACACAGATAAAGCACTATTTACAGCAAAAACAGAACAAGTATTGATGGATTGTGATGTGGGAGGAGGACAACAGGGGACAGACTTTTTCACTAGAGGAAACATTAATATAGATTATGGACTCTATTTTGGCCAGAAGCAATGGTTTAAAGTAAAAATGCCTGAATGATGGATTTGCTTTTCACTTCACAAGATGTTAATCGATGCTTTGGTTTACAGTGATGTCTTTATCAACTGTTTAGACTCTCATTCCGACGG
The DNA here is from genome assembly GCA_032361165.1 of Enteromius paludinosus. Classification (NCBI taxonomy): domain Eukaryota; kingdom Metazoa; phylum Chordata; class Actinopteri; order Cypriniformes; family Cyprinidae; genus Enteromius; species Enteromius paludinosus. The sequence continues at coordinate 12,411,490 of JAUMHQ010000083.1, forward strand.
CAGCCATTCACTCCAGAGTGATAGAATTCAAAATCCCTCCAAATCTGTTCTGCTGAAGAAACAAACTCTTCTTAGACAGCCTGAGGAAAGTTTCAGCAATTATTAATAGTATTGGGAGAACTATTCCTATGTTTAACAGCAAACAAATTGAGACAGCAGAATCAAAGATGTGTACTAATGTCGGGTTATCTCAGGAAAGGCATGCCATGGTCCTGTTTTTCCTCAGAGAATAGCTAGGAATTGTGGTTTGGAGGCTTAAGCAGCCTGCTGTAGTAATATGACAGCTTTAGGAGACATGAAATGCCATGTCACTGACCTATGATGTTACAGCAGAATCTTAAAGACTACCCTTCAGCAGCACTGTCACCACGGCAATTAAGTGCAAAATAACCTCTCACTTGCTACAGTCTCCCATGGTGCATTGAAGGTCATACGTCATGCTACAGAAAGAGAGAGAGAGTTGTTGATGTAGAGGGCAAGAAAAGAGAGGAAGCAAGGAGAAAATTAGACCTACATTTGATAAAAGGAGAAAAGGAACACAGATGCAATAAATCCAAACACAAGGTGAAAAAAGCATCTAGATACAGATCATTAGGGGATCCTGACTACAATATTGATTGTACTGAATGAGCTTCTCTTTCTCTCTTTCAACGCTCCCTGAACAAAGATATCTTCCTTTCTTTCTACCCACTGTTTCTATTGACGTAACTGCTTTTATTGATCATGTTTTAGTTGCAGATGAATGCACCCTTTGACCTGACCTGCATCGGCATAAGCAACCAGCACAACCGTTATCATGTAAAGTAAATGTCTATAAGTGGTCATGTGGATCTGCTGGTCTTTCGGTAAAATGCTCGCATAGCACACACTTGCTATTTGTTGCAATCTAGTCGCAAATTTCAAACATCAAAGGGTGACGAGCTTTAGTCTTGTAGTGTGGAATTAGCTTTGTTAAACTACAGCAACTGCTGTAGCTTGAGGTAAATTAAGCACTTATCTCAGGCCTAAAGCTGGAGCATTTTTCTCATCTGTCTTTGACCATTTAAATATGCAGCATAGCCAGTCTGTGGGTATTGACAGCACTGCTGAAAATGTAAAACCTATGAGTCTGCTACATCATGGAAATATTTCACAGAAATGGGAATTGGGAATCAGTGTCGCATCGTGATTCAGCTCCGGCCTAGTGTTTGTGTGTGCGTGAGTGTTAAATGATCAGATGCGCTGGTGGGAGACTCAGACTTCTGATCCTTTGGCTTTCTCTCCAGCCCGTCTTCCTCTCTGTCTGTCTGAGTCTCTGATAACACCTGAGACATGCTGACATCACCATTTGTGGTTAATGCCACTGCAGAGGGCACACACAGCAGAGAAAAATAGCACAGATGGAGGGAGAAGGATGCTCTCTTTCTCTCAGTTTTTCTGCATCTCTTCCTGTCTTGAAATGACTATTTCATTTCCTGGGTGTATATTTGTAGTAATCTGAAACTGACCCTTAAACTGTTTTTTGTTGATGTAACCATAATCAAGTTGACACAGTAATAAGTAAATGTATTGGTTTTAACAGTTATTTCACAATGAAACACAGCGTCTCCAGCAGCAACACTGCAGCTAGAGTAATAGCTCCGCCTACTTTCTTAGCATAAACATCTGGGCGGTTTTTGAAAATAAACCCACTCTGTGACATAGAAAAGTGGGGGCGTGTTTAAATGAGTTGCTTTAGGGGGCTGTGGACAAGTCATAAGTTTTATAAAGAATATTTTGGGGGTTTTGAGACTTTGCAACTTTAGGGATCTATGCACTAACAGATTGTAACACTCCGAAGAGAAAGGAAAACTTGAAATCACACTATATGACGTGAAGTGTGTGTGTGTGCATATATATATATATATAAATACAGTATATATACATCATTTTTTCTTATAAACTAAATGCAGCCATAAAACAAAACAAAAACTGATTGACAAGTTTACAAACCTTTTTTGTCTATGTTATGACTACATCTGCTTGACGAATACAATAATTTCAGTCAAAGATAAATAGCCTTAAACACTTCACCATTTTAGTGTATTTTTTCTTAGCTCAAGTTAACTTATGCATTTAACTCATGTGAACATACAAGCATTATTATGAAGTGTAATATATTCCTCCTCCAGAACAAGGCACGTCTGGAAATCCATAAACGGTCAGCCAGCAAGATCTTCCTCCTCTCTCTGTGAAGGTCCAATACATAAAGCTAATGAAGACGATCATCACAATCTATCCACCCTGACAGTAATGCCTCTGTACCCACTGACCTTTAGGGACATGCTAGTTTGCCTCACAAGACGTCTGTACGGAAATCCAACCAGCAGAAACAGCCACTGGCACATCCACAGCTGCCTTCCACTCATCTGATGACAAGAGAACAGGACGAAAATCTGTGTCCATGGGGAAATGATCTGCTTTAACCTTGTATTGAATCAACTAATTTTGTGATTGTTTAGTTGATTTATGCATCATGTGTGTTATAATCACAGCAAATCTACCCTACCCACGGTTCTAAATAGTCTAACTCAATTTTAGAGTCAAAAACATGTGCTTGTGAATTGATTAGTGCTGAAGTGCTAAAATGCGTTTTAGATTTGTAGGCACACACTAAAAGCTGAGATTGAAGTCAATAAATAAATAAATAATTACACTGTCAGTGGCCTCGAAGCCTTTAGCATATACACACTGATTCATATCTTTGCGGTGATGATTTAGAATATGTCTAATCAATTTTTTTTTCTTCATTTGATCAGTCCAATCAAGTCACATCTTTGCAGATAAATTGCTTTAAAATGAAAATGTTATCATCACACCAAAACATTTATGGCTTTTTTTCACGTGGGAAAAAAATTTCCAGTAACTAAAACCCCCCCCCCCAGCTTTTTTTCCAGTTCAGCTGCAATTTTGCTTGGTTTATTAAGAAAATTATAAACACAATTAGGATTTAGCCAGGTCCCCTTGCACGCTAATTGGCAAATGTTCTACTAAAACATCTTACATATCAATAATACAATACTAAGATGTTATCGTGCCTCTAAAGAAAGGAGCATGACGTACCTGATTCTCCACACCAGTATTATTTCTCAAAACAAGCAGAGCAGGAGACCGTCATCCAACAGAACTCTGATAAAGACGATAATCAACTCAGTTTTTCATTCATATAACATCTACTCCAAAGAATGTTCATATCAATCTGACTCATAGAAATGTCTCATCAGCGCTAAAGCACATTCAAACAGCCCAATGACAAGACTGAACCAGAAGCCGCAATCTGATAAAACAGGGATGTGATATGTGGTGATAAGATAAAACCTCTGCACAACCACAACCACAGACAAACAGACACAGTATCTCAGCATTCTGCAGCACCTATCGGTCTATAATGAAGGTTATAAAAGAAGGGAACCTGTGAAAGATAGGTAATCTGAATTGGTTGGCAATACACAACATAACTGATTTGTGACCAGAAAATTCTTGTGCATGGAAAAGCACAAGAGACGTTACTGGAAGTGAGTTGAAGAATGACTCCTTGTCAAGTTTAAGCGTGTTAAACCCTGCAACGTAGTCTTTTCATTTAAACTGTGGTTTCTGCACTGGTGGCCTATAATCTCTAGGTTCCTTTCAGTTTAATTTGTCTGTGAGGTAGATCGTTTAGCTTCCTGCTACAGGAACATACACACACACACACACACACACACACACACACACACGCAAGCCTTAAAAGTTATCATTGACATCTGCTGGATTGCCTGTGAGGGTAGACAAACTTTCTCCAGCTCTTGCAGTGCAAAACATGTTTATCTGTAAGAAGTAATGGACCTGCCCTCATATTACTGCTGAAACTTGTCGTTCTTTCTTTGTTTGCCTTTATCAACTCAGTATTCCAGTAACTTTTCCTTTCCCGAACATAAATGCAAAACCATTACAGATCTGAAAAAGCCACAGTCTGCCTGTGGATAAACACAGGGAAGGGTCCCTCCCTCCTCATGCCCCCAAAACCTGAGCAAACAAAAAACACACAAGCTCCATGAGTCAGCAGATGAAAGACATCAGGGGCATCACTCACACATACTTCGCCGTGACGGTTACACGCACTAGCGGCCAACGTGTCTTAAGTCAGAAACAGGTTACACTCATCAACCTTTTTCTTAGTTGGCAAACAGAGAAACATGCCGTTTTGCTTTGGTCTGTGTGTGTTTTGTGTAGGTGGGTAGGAGACCACAGGTGCTGAGAAGATCAAAAGGCATGAAAAACTCTGTGTTCTTTGTTTCTAAACATGCCCAGAAAAGTCAAAGTACACTAATTTTTCAATGCTTTGACACTAGAATGAGAGGACGTGAAAGAACCATGGCCCCTCAGGAAAAACAGTTTTTAAAACCCTCATGTTCTGATGAGACACTGTTTTAATGTTAAAGGTCCCATAAACTTAAATGACATATTTACATTATTTAATCACAATATTTAATGTGAACGCAGATATCAAACATTTATACAGAGGATGATTAAAGCACATTATTATTATTGTGGTAAAGCTATTTACGCATTTAAATGTATATTCACATGAATATTATAAATCTTATTATATTTATATAATATTTATGAAATATGTTTAAAATTAACTATTTTAAATGCATATGAAATATATAAACAAATATATATATATATATATGTATAATTTGTTTAGTTGAATAAAAAAAATTATATAGTGTAATATAATATAATATAATGAAAGTTACAAGTTTATTTTACAATATTTTCTTATAATAAATGTTGATTTTATTAAAAATGTGATTTATTTATTTATTTTGGTATAACCCATATGGGATTGGACATAAAACTTAAAAAAACACATTATGGAGTGACATCAATTAGTAAAGTTCATCAATTATTACATACATCAGTTGTCACCTTCACAAGTAACCTCTCTGAAATTTGTGCTGGTGGTGTCTGAGTGTTTGTAACACCTGGAGGAAAAGTGGCATTTTCAGACTCTTTTTGACACCCTGCAGATGCGGTCAGGAACTTGAGATGCTTAATCCTTTCATACATGAGCTACTGTGTGAAGGATAGCAAAGCTGTTGTGTTTAAGCCCAGTTCTTAAGATTCACTGGGAAAAATGTGTATGTGTGTGTGAGAGAGAGTGCCGTGGCTCGTTCAATAGTCTGCCTTCTTTTCCTGTCTGTCTCCTCTAGCCTCTCTCACACTTTGCTATTGTACACTGGCCGCAGAACCATGTATTACAGCCTGCAGCTCATTTTTTTCTCTGGATCGGATTTCTCAGAGCACAGATGCTGCAAAAACACACAACAAAAAAGGCTTTTAAAATAATGCATCGGTTGATTTCCAGGCAGGCACCTGCCTCCTTGATTCCAGTTTGACCTCGGCCTCCCCAACAGATTTGAAAAAACTATTTGAAGTCAAAGCCTCTACGCACACATGAAAAATAATGCATTTGAGATTGGGAAACAAGAAGCGCCATGTTTGTTTGGGGGGCAACGTAATGGTAGTTCACTGGGGTCATCTTTGCTGCATGATCAAATAAGGAATGCTCTCTCTCTGTGCCTTTATAGTTCGAATTATGCTGGTGAAGTATCTTATTATGACATCTTGTTCCTTGGTCTGAACATGTCTGCCGGCTTTGATTTGGGCTACGATCGTGTCATAATGAGATGGCATCATAGAAAAGGAATCGGAGAGGGCCTACATCTGAGAAGCCTCTGGAATGGAAAGCAGTCACCACTAAACCAAAACATCAGAGCCTGTTATCTCCTGCCTCGGTATAATGTTTATTGTTTTTCACTTCATTCTAGCTAATTGGATGACACTGAAAGATATGATAAAGAAGACTGACGATGACTAGAGGAGTGAGTACTGGTGGAGAAGCTGACGTCAGCATGGGACAGACATGCACATGCATGAATGCTACCACTCATTCAGACGGCCTCACAATGACCCACACACACAATCACTCACCAGCTCTTTCATTTCAGAATTCACAGACAGACACATATGTATAAGCAAATCAATAACCTCAAACCAATACCACGCTGTCAATAAAGCGAAATTGAATTGTTAATCGCAGTAATGCTGACATTTGCTTGCGAGGTTAGCATGTTGTGATATACTGTGCCTCAAATAACTATATGGTAATATTTAGTCCAATGTAAATGCAATTTCGGTGACTATTATTTTATTCAGGGAAAGATGAAAAGTGCAGTTACTGCTAAATTACTTCGAGACAACTTTAGTATTTACAGGATGACGCATGTAAAGAGGATACTTGCTAATTCATCTGAAAATGTGAAAATTGTGAATTAATTAATAATCTAATTATTTATTAATCAAATAAAGAATTGAAAAACAACTCTATGAATTAAAATAATTTAACAACAACATTATGCTCTAATTCTAAGTCATTTTACAGTAAAAGAATAAACTTTATGTTAAAAAAATGATATGTATATGGCCACTGTAAAACATATTCTGTTAAATGTACAGTAAAAAAAAGAAAAATATGGCAAAAGTGTTTTATTATGGGATGACATACTGGTTCCTGTATATTTTACAACATATAACCATATATTTTATCATCTGATATAATATATAGTATATACCAATCAACTTGAACTACCGTTTTAATATAAAATGCGAAATAAATAACATTTTTAAGTCAGTGTTCATCATGTCCATAAAACATGGTCCATACTCATTTGTAGACAGTGCATATTAGCTAAATAACAGAAAATGTGACACAAAACAATATATAAATGAAAAAATAAGAAACAAAACATTAAAATTTTCACAGATCATGTTCAGCTTTGCACTACAAACTATAGGATAATTTATAGTTTCTACATTTCACCACGTTTTACAGTAATATTACATTTAATTTAATGTTACACCATTTATGTTTTCAGTCCCCAATACTGCATTGACAAATAGACTTAAAAAATAATATACAAAAAAATTTAGAATACGATTACATTCAAGACCAGCATGATTGAGGGCGTATTCCTTCAATTAAAAGCACTGATGCACACAATCCACATCTATGTAAAGCATCTAATGTGAAAGTTCATGAACATTTCCAAAGACAAAAGCTCTGTCAATCATCCATAATTAAAAATCGCAGTGCAATAAGAACAGTATATAGCCCACTAAAACACCTCTTCACTGAGGCCTCGTAAGTGCATGTGACCCCGACTCACTCACCAGCCACGGCTGTTTATAACAGTCCCCATTAGGAGCCAATCTCCACTGGAGAAGCAGGCAGAGCGCTTGGGCCACTTATCGAAAGACCTCTGGAAAACTTCAGCCATTAGCATGTGTGCGCATGATGATTTGTAGCGCAGGAAGAAGAGGGAGCGTACGGGGGGGAAAGGGGGAACATGGCAGACAGCTCCTTTCACAAGATTGGACTTTAAACCAGCCAATTAGTCGTTTCACACATTGGGAGCATTGTGCAGGTCACACATTAATTTGAGAAATGAGCAGGAAAAGTGGAAGCTGGTGATGTGGGGAGAGAGAGAGAAAGAGAGACTGCTGCTTTAATTATAGCAGAATTGCAATTCACAGATTTCCAACCCCTCTTTTCTATTTCTCCTCCTCTGTCACCGCATATTTCACCCAAAAAAGTGACAGGCTTTTCTTCAGCTTTGAATGTCTTTCATTGCCTCTCTGTTTGCTCTTGTTAGCAGAGCTCCAACAAGGATTTGACAGCAAGTAAATTCTCAACTTCTCCTAATTTGACAGGAATCCGGTGATCTGTATGCAGGGATTTTGTGATGCATTTGCAACTGTATGCGCAACCATTTGTGTGTTCGGGCCTGTCTCTGTATGTTCCTATATGTGTGCATGTGCAGGCATCTAATTAACTCCAAGCTCTGACTTACTGTCATGGTGTATCTACACATGAAGAGTCCTCTGCTATACTGTTACAATAATGAGAGTAAACGGCATAAGAATAAAAACTATATTTCTCATCTAAACTCTTATTTTATTTTTAGGTAGCTCAGGCGACACATGAAGGTACAGACTTTGAAAAAAAAAAGATGTCTTTTTCACTAACCGCACGAGATCCAGTTTAATCAGGCTCGAAGTGCACTAAAATAGCATGAAATTCATTTAAACCCGATTTAAATTAAGTCGCACAGCTCTTTTCTATGCAAATGAGGCTCATTATAGATTACACCTTCTTCACAAAACTCACTACTGATTGCCTAGCACAATTAATATTGCAGAAACGGAATTTTACTTGAAAGAGAGTTTTGTGTACATTTTTTAGTTATCATGGCAGCAATAATGAATCAAAAGACAATCGCAGTGAAGTAGACAATATTGCAGTAGTCTGCTGAAAATCAATCACAACATGAGAACTGACGCATACACATCGCGTCTTGTAATTTGTGCTAAATACTTATTTTGGATACTGAATTTAGCGCTTTGTATGTTTAATTTGTGCACAATTAATTATAATTACCAGTACAACTCAAAGAGGTTAAGCACACATGCAATAGCCTGCCGAGAATAACCCGCAATAACCTTGTGCAAATGGAAAAATTGTGAGGTGTTTTGCATACTGAATTTGGTGATTGGCATACTAAATTAAGTGTTTAACTCGTTTTGATTACTAAAACAACTCACAAAGTGCATTCAAATAAACAATGCTATCTGCAGATCCGCTTCCTACTCTGCAAATTCCCCAGCTATCAGCTTCTGCACCCAGAAAAACACAATGTACAGTGCTACAAGACAAATGGTTGTTCTTACAGTGCATTTATCTGCAAACTCGTGGCAGTGCGGCTCCACTGAGGACCTGGAGAAAGTTTACATTGCGGGAGAACGAAGCATATATTCCAGCAGAATCAATCTAATCAATCCACCGGACCACAATGGCTCTCTGGCAGGGGAGAGTAGAGGAAATATAGATTGTTCAATTATGTTGTCAGATATGAGAGCAGAGAAAACAAATAACCCGAATCCATAAGTGCCTGAAAACTTTAGCTGGGTAATACATGTACTCATTTAAGAGCATTTGGCCATTATCTTGTGTGACTTGCATGGTAAACACAACACTAGATGTATCAAAACCCTATTAAGGCTTAAGAAAGGCTCTCTGAGGGGAATATTTACGTCAGTATTTACATTTAAAAAGGCATGCTGAGCATGAAATCGCAGAGATGTCATATCTAAGGCTCACTGGCCCATCGTATTTCCAGGAATAGATTGGCTGGAGGGCCGCACTTAAGCACACACTTCTGGGTTAGATGTCTTGGCATCTTTGAAAGCTTGATGTCACCGTCAGTATAGACCCATTCAAAGACAGAAATGTGTGTTTGAGAACAACCATCAATCAGAAAACTGAGCTTTGCAAGATATGTTTTGAGGCCAGACACTACAGATTGATCTGACATCTTGCTTTCAAGGCCTAGTTTTGCCACCTCTGCTTTCTTTAAGATTTCTAAGAAATATAAGAGCTATTCACCGCAATAGTGTGAGAAGGGAAAAGCACACCTAAGTGATTGACAGCGATAGATTCGGCCAATAAAGATAATGACATCTTCCTCAGTGGCTTAGTGCTTTTGCAGCAGCACTGAATGCTTATCAGTCCACGCGATCAGCAGGAAGTAACAGAAAGCCAGGCTTATCTCCGTTTTGGTCTGGAGCTTTGGGGGAAGGGGCTGAGGAGGCGATGAGGAGGAGGTTTGGACTTAGTCGTCCTGTTTGGGGTGAAAACATGCCACAGGGCGCCATGCTTGCAGAGTAACTGAATACTAGTAATGGCATTATATAACTAGCATGCAGTTGCATTAAAAAACATAATCTGATCACTGTTATATATATATTATAAAAATGGGAATTATTTGCAGATTATATTGCAAGTTATTGAAAGCGGATATTTACATATTTGATAAGGGTTACATACTATTTACGGCACATCTTAGTTCTGTCTTCATCAAAAACTATTTGTTGATCAAGGATAATGCAATAGTTCATAATTGTCATTTTAATTACTACACAGTAATAGTTAAAATACATTAGTTGCTATTTAACTAAGTTGACTAAGTTGATCTTGATCTTTATAATACTTTGTCTACACTAAAACAAAAGTAGATGACAAGCTTTATAATTAACACAGATTTTAATTAAAAGTTGACTTTGCATGGGTTATTTTCAGTTGTAAAAATATTTTAGGCTTCTTTAAAAATAAATTAATACTTTTATCCAGCAAAAGTTAATCAAAAGTGACAGTACATACATTTATAATGTTACAAAAATGTTTTATTTTTAATGATGTTGTACTAAACTTTCTATTTACGTAAGAATCCCAAGACAAGACAATTTTGCATTCACAAAAGTATTAAGCAGCACAACCATCTCTGGTAATAAGAAGAAAAGTTTATGAAATGCCAAATAAGCATATAAGTGTGATGGCTGCTGAAAATTCAGCTTTGTCATCAGAGGAAGAAATTACATTTAAAATACTGGATTTACTTTTGACCAAATAAAAGCAGCCTTGATGACTATGAGGGACGTCTTTATATATAATTCAATAAAATAAATGCTTCCGGTGAATACATATCACATGAACCCATGACTTCTCTAGGCTTGATTCAGGTGGGCTCAAACCAATGATTCAGTTCCTAACCCAACTCAACGGCTACTATTTAAATTATTTTTATTGTTGTTGTTATTATTATTTTGGCTTTGACATGACAGAGGAACTGTAAACTGAAGAAATGGTAGATTGAGGGACAAACAGGACCTACTGATGCTATGCAAATGAGCAATTAGAAAACTAGGCCAAAAACTGCACATGAGGCAGATCCTCAAGTTGGAAAGACCAATGACCTTCTTTCTTTCAGTCTACTCAAAAAGCACTATGTGATCTGATGTGACATCTCTTTGCACAAACATGACAAGCTCAATTACAGGAAATCGAGGATAACAGAAATTGCTGAAAGTCAGTTAGAGAAAAGCCAAGACATGCAGACGTACAGATGAGGGCTGCGCTGGTTAGTGACTAATCAAATGACTTTCTGAAGGCTTTCTGGCTGAACAAAAAACAATCTCTCAGACCGAAAAGATCATAGGACTAATAAATAGTCTGATAGCATATAGCCTTGCTCTTCCAGTTGTACTGATGTGTGGCTTTTTTATTTAAGAGACCTTCCTTTGAACATTCATCCCACATATGTGACCAATGACAGGCCAGGATGTCTGTGTGCTTAGACAAATAAAGTCCAGCGGTGTGTGTCTCAGGCGCATGTGTCAATCAGAAGACTTATTAAGGAGGAACATGGATAAACACACTGAGTATCTTCTTCTAAAATTGATGATGTCATCTATATTCAGATGAAAGCATCTTTTAGTAAACCAAGTAAACAGCATGTTTCAGGTATCAAATGAACACACTATTACATTCAAGTGTATAAATGACTGACTAAATGAGACAATGGCGTCATGGAAAGATCAGGGGGTAGAATTAAATTAATCCTCAGCCTATTCGATTGCCCCACAACTCCCGATTTCCACTAAAAGGTATTTTAACATGTTCAGAATAAGACTTATAGAGGTAAAGTCTGGGCGCCGTGCCTTTCCCATATTTACAATTATATATCACGGTGCTGATCAGAGGTGCAGAAGAGCCATATTAATAAACATCCGGTGTTGCAAAATTCACATGGTCCAGAATTAACCATTGTTTAAGACGGTAAAATTAAATTAAATACAAATTCTCAGAGTTTATGTCTTACAATTCTGACCTTTTTTTTAATTCTAATATATACATAATTTAAAGAAAAATGTCAATATTGTGAAAAGCTACCTTTTTTGATTAATTTTCTATGCCAGAAAACAAATACAGCTGTGAGTTGTACACTTAATGTTAAAATAAAAAAATATTATTTCTCATCTTTGTGAGTATCAATGAAAACTACCATGATCTGTACCATGATAGTATGACATTGTGACTCTATGGAAATCTCCTTGTGAAGATCTAAAGCTTCAGAAAGTTCTTTGTGATGAATGCATGATGGACACTACCTATTAAACCAGTTATAAACAGAGACGAGCAACTGTTAATGAGCAGCCGAAATCTTTAAACTTTAATGATTTCATTCATTTATGCAGATTTTCAAATTAGCACTCAAGCGTGTGAATTTCATTTAAGGCTTTTCAGAAGCCTCCCACTGTGTATAAACATACAATGTTATAATAATATTCTACCTTGCATTCATATAGTTAATGAGCCCATAACTGATACCACAGAGTTCTTTCAACTAGTCCAGACTAAACATGTACTGTTGTAGCACAGAGTGTGCGGATCCCAAGTTTAATCAATAAAGCACAGCGGCATACTGTTTAAGCTGCAAATCCAGTTTGTCTCCCTATTTGGCTTTAATTAATGGCAGAGACGTAAACGACAGTATATCCTCACACCAGACCGCCATCTGTGATAGTGGGAGGTGAGCGATTTGACAGACACATACTTTGTGTAGTATGAGTATGTATAAGCTGCTTTGCTTGTTGTTCTCTGTCAGAGATACGGTTAAAGCAACTGAGTAAGACCAACAAAACCACAAACATAAATGAAGTAAAGATCTGCGGGGAGGAGATGGTGGGGGGAACCCAGCTGAGGGATGAACTGAACTCTATGCTTCTCAACAGATTTTACACCAGCCATTAAGTGGCCGACACCATGCACCTAAAAAACAAACAATAAAAAATAAATAAATACATTTATATAATATAATATATATATATATATATATATATATATATATATATGTGTGTGTCTGTGTGTGTTACATAAAATTAATAAATCAACCTAAA
>JAUMHQ010000083.1:12424447-12455270 GCA_032361165.1 Enteromius paludinosus
ATATATGTGTGTGTCTGTGTGTGTTACCTAACATTACTAAATCAACCTAAATACATTCAAATACAAAGAGAACACAGAACAAAAAATGTAGTAAGAAGCAATCTCTGCTATTTAATAATATTATAAACATGAATACAGTGAATTTATCAGGTTCTTGACTTGCTATCCTCTGCTTAATACACAAATGACTGTTCATATTCATTAACCTTTAAAGATTCTAATTGAGGAAGTCTCTTCTCATCTTTGTAATGCCATAATTAATCTCAGAGTCACATGTAGGTATTCTACCTCTTAATGTAGTCACACCTTCTGGTGATATTCTCTGTGATAAGATTATACATCAAACACAATAATTAAAATCTGGAACGCTCATTTTCTGTTCCTTAATAGATAAAATAGAGCAAAAGGTTGAGAACTCCATCTGTGATTTAGCATAGACATTTTGCATGATATTTTTCACAAAGATTCCTATTATACGTGGCACACAGAAATTCGCCTCAAAATTTGCATGTCATAATGAATCTTCCTGTTTGAATCAAGCAACAGACCAGACGTCGGAAAACTTTCATATTTGCCCCATTGACAGCACTTCCAGACAAACACTGAGAATAGATATGTAGCCAACATTTTCAGACATAAAGGTCCAAAAGCTGTCGCTGGGCCAGTACCTTTTCAAAAGGTACACTTTTGTACCTATATATGTACACTTTCACATTAGTAATAATACGTGCCTTTAAGGTACCAATACGGACCCTTTCGGTACAAACATGTATCTTTTGAAAACTTTTGTAGCTTTATTACTGAGAGTGAAACTGCAAGATGAATTTAATATTTAAGTTAGTTTTACATTGCTTACAGGAGAACAACATAGACGTGTATTCCTTATCATTTAATGCTAAATCAGAACAGAAGCCTCAGAGGGAGCTCTTATAAAGTTAATGGGCCTGGTGGACAGAAAAAGTGTTTTTAGGTCAAAATTGTAACACACCCCCTGAACAGAACATGAGAATGTATAATCAAACCCATGTATCTTGGCAGCCGTCTCGTGAATGACTTTCCTCCTGTAGATTAACATATGGGTCAAATAAGAGCTTGTTCCCTCCCATCAATGCACAGAGACTCAGAATTGCTTCCATAAGATCTCTTTCCAGAGATATTAATCCAAGTATAAATCTTTGTATGTAATTATGAGTATGAAGAAGGGATACCTGCTTAGACTGAACGTAGGTCCCCTGGAAAGACCTGGTGCAAAAGTCAAAAAATGCAAAAGTCAAGAACTTATGTTACAAACTAAATAATATAAGCATGCATATATATAATGAATACAAATAAAACACAATGGAGTCATGCAAATGCTAAAAAATATATATATAATTTTTTTTTTAACTGACAGTTTTCTTTACATACTAACAGTGACATAATGATTTGATCATTACCTTGACTGTAAACTAATATTGCAACCCACATACCATCAGTCTGGGTGACACAACTCATGAGCTATGCAGAAATAGATAGTAAGTGCCAGAAGCATGACAGTTCCTACAGCCTATTAGTAGATCCTCCACCACTCACTAAAATAAAAGCTGAGGTAAAGTTGCATCATACAAAGCCAGAATGCAATGACACAATCATTAATAACATGCAGCGCTGGAACAGGCCTGTTAACCATCCAAGTAGGAGGCTCTCCATTTGAATATTCTTTAAAATTAGTTTTGAAAACGCGTTTTGTGCTATATCAGTACAATAATAGCAACTTTATGCACTATCAAAGCTGAATTCTTACCAGACTGGGCAGTTAGTCTAGAGTCTAGAGAGTGAGAGGCTCACTGAATGAATACCGTTCGGTAGAGAAAAAGAGGGGCAGACCCCTTTTGTAAGCTTTGGGGAGGGAGGTCATGTTTACACCAATCAAAATCAGCCTCATCCGGCAGCGCGTGATTTGATTTCTTAAAGGAGCGGATTTTTTCTGGTCCAGTGGAGAAGGAAAAGAGGAAAAAAAAAATAAAGGCACTACTCAATTTGAAAGGAGGGGTGGGAAAATGTTTGCTTGCATCTGGAAACACCAACCCTTCTGAAGGAGCCCAGTGGCAAGATCACAAATATTCTTGCTTTGATCACTCAGACACACATACACACGCACACAGGCCATTAACCAGACATACATTTTCTTATCAGTTCCAGCTGATTTATTTGTGTCAGATACAGACTTCAGCATGACGACATGTAACTCATTTCCTTTGCTACAAAACGCAGATGGTCCATTTTGAGAGTATATTGCACAAAATAATGAAAAACAAATGTGCCATTATGAAGAAAATAAAAAAGCAAAACAAAATCCAGTTTTACACCTGCTATTTGGGACCCATTCACACAGATATACATAAACTCCTAGCTTTACTATATTACAGAACATTTACAATCTTCAATCTAGTACCAGAAATGAGGCTCGTGTGTTCCCCCAATTCCATTGTACACTTCCCTATAGAAACGCTTCAGATCTACAGCTGTACATTTGCCTTGAGTAAAATAATAACCAGGCATTTAAATGCAAGTCGACTTCTCAGTTTAATTCTTGCATGCTTTTACAAATGAAACCGGGTTGAAGTGCCTTAAGAAACCTCACTTAAAGCACAGTAAGAACATTCCCTTTAACTGTACAAAAATATGCCAGAAAATAGTTAACTTTTTTTTGTTTGTTTTTTTAAAAAGATGAGGTATGTTGGTCATGTATCAAAATGCTTCCTGCCATACCTGTGTGTTCTAGAGTGGTTATCTGCTTAAATATTCTCGTACTTGTAGGGAAACGGAACCGGTTACACACACAAACAAAAAAAGTAACATTTGTGGCGTAAAGAAATTACATAAGACCTCAGAAAAAGTTCCATCCTGAACAGTGTTTCAGAACTGCCTCCATTTGGTCCAGCAACCGTTTACCAGCTCCCTGTAGAGATATGGGTGGGATGGGAATGCATAGTTCAGATTTTACATTTTGCGCTCCACCACAGTTTAAGCAGTTTCACTGCAACCCCACAGAATAACCACACACTATGGCAAGCTACTTTAACATTTATCGCTTTAAAACTAACTGGTATCCATTTTCATGTGACTAGCATTTTAATTACTAGTAAGTTATTTAATAGTGGTTAGCATCTCAGTTTCACTAGCAATCAATCATTTATATGCACATTATTCCTACTAGCCATTATCCTACACTAGTACCTTTTGGAATGGGATAGTATTTGTTACTACTGGCACAGTGACTAGCAGCAAAGACATAAAATTCACAGTGAACTGAAAAAAAACCCAACTAATGGCTTACAAGGATAAAAACAACTGCTTGTCAGATGAAAGTAGAATCTATGCAGTTTAAAGGAATACATGTTAAAAGCGCTTGCCATACACACACAGCACTGTCAATGTTGACCATGTTGTCACTTTTTTTTTCTCCGTTACAAATCTCGTAACGCAGGTTCCGCCGTCTTAACCGGGACATCCACGGAGGCAGAGTCAAAAAATAACCTGAAGATGCGAGATGCCTCCTTGTTCTGGAGGAGTTCGTCAGTTAGTACGTAAAAACTAGGTCTGAAAAGTTCGCCTCCAGCCAGTCTCCCGCAATCATCTCACTGAGCTCGGGAGTGCAATAGTCCGGGAACTCGAAGTGAGAACCGAGGCTGCCCTCGCTGAAAGAGTCCAAATCTTTATCCACCAGAGAGAGACAAAGGTTTCCTGAAGTGTTGCCCAAGTCCGTCGAGTGAGAGCCCGCCGCTAAGTTCAAACTGAAGTCCACCAGCAAGTCATCGGAGTCCTCACTGGAGCTGCTGGACGAAGAAGAGACGGACCTGAAAGAGGATGCTGGTGACACCGAGGCAGGGTAAGCTGCGCTCTGCTTGGTAATGTTCTTGAAGTTGTAAAACAGTCTGCTGCCGGGAACCGCGCTCGCGTGCCTGGACTCCTCGTACATGCTGGTGCCCTCGGACTCCGCGGCGGAGCTCAGCGTGGGGCTCGCGGGGACGTTGTGCAGCCTGACGTGCTCTTCTTCCTCGTAGTCGTCGTCGTCCTCCTCGTCGTCGTCGTCATCATCATCATCATCTTCGTCGTCAGTAAGTTCCCTTTTGATAGACTTGGTCACTTTTAAGTTTGTGAAAACATAGTTGAACCGGCAGTCTTGCGAAGAAGCTCTCGCGGTAATGTTCCCCGGTTTGCTCGGCTTGAGTTTTGCGCACTTCTTCCCTGCAGCTTTGACACTTTTGCCAATCTTCTCCGGCGACTGCACCGCTGGTTTCGAAGAACTTGTGTCGAGCTTTGGTTTTTTCTTGGGTCTGTATTTGTAGTCGGGGTAGTCAGCCATGTGTTGGAGCCGGAGCCGCTCGGCTTCGCGGATAAAGGGAATCTTTTCACTGTCCTTCAGCATTTTCCACCGCTTCCCCAGTCTTTTGGAGATCTCGGCATTATGCATGTCCGGTGACTGTTCCATGATTTTTCTCCTCTCGATCTTGGACCACACCATAAAAGCATTCATGGGTCTTTTAATGTGGCCGGTGGCTGTCTTGCACCAGTCCGGTTTCGGTGGCACCGGGCTGCACGCCATCAGTTCGTTCTCCTCGGTGTCTGTGGTCTCTCGCGACATGCTGCTCTCCGTCTCGCTGTGCTCCGTCTGCTGCACCATGGTCAAAGATACTTTTTTCCCTTGATATACTCGCAGCTGCCGCACTCTAAGACAAACCTCTTTTCAAAGTTACCGACTGCCTTCTTAACTAGTTCCTAGGTTTCTCAAATCGATTGCGTCACGAATAATTATCCAATAGCGTGCCGCGACTCCGCCCACAAGCCTAGACATTAACCCTTCGCGTCCAACCAGACCTTGCCTAAGCACTGATTTAAATGGTGCCTTCATAACCAAAATGCTGCCTGTTAGGACAACAGCCTACTGTGGCATCAATGCCATATTTACTGATCTAAATCAAATTAATATAATTAACCAAACAAATAAGGGATAACTATGCTTATATACATCTGTACAAAAAAAGTGCATTTATAAATTAACAGAATGCTCCATCCAATGCTTTTTACAATTCTTTTTTTGCACATACAGGATTGTGGTATATAGTGATACATCTATCTGCTGTCAAAAACTAATCAGATGAAGGCATCTTCCTAGATAGCATGCAGACACTGGATTCGGACATGTCTTGTTGCCACCCTGCCTCCGTACACAGCCCTAAATTGCATTCGTGTGCACGCCTGTGGGAGGGATTTTCATTACGTGTGCGAGACAGGCATACTGAATGAACACCGGGTTCGTTCAGTGCGACACACCAGGGGACAGAGATAAAGTGAGAGGATAAACATTTAGTGTATCTGTATTTAAAAGATCAGAGCACGTCCTTGTCATGCTCCAACTACTTAAGCATTACTTATGAAATACCTATCAATAATTATAACTAGTGCACCTAGGAAAGACCGATAATATTAATCTGAAAACCTACATCTAATCAGCTTTCTAAAATGACAAAATTTACCCACAAAAAAATTAATTTTAGATCACGAATCAAACTAAATTGTACTCCCTCAAATAAGATTTTTGCCTCTTCAATTTGAACTCTACATTTACATTCACAGATTCAGATTAATGCACTAAAATATAGTGTCAGTAAAACTCGTTTCTCATTTTCCTCCTTTTTGCAATTAGAAAAAATGCTGGAGGCTCTTGCACACCTCTCATTATCCGTGCAGACTGTATTCAATGATTCACATTTTAAGAATGTAATGTCAGTGCTGGTGCCTATTATACCCCTGTCCCACTTACTTTATATTATGCAGAGGAAAATGTATGTAGGTTGTTACTCTGAAGCCTGAGCTCATAATAGAATAATGATGTTATATACAACTCTGTCGTCTTGACCTACATATTTACCTTGCATATTTCTCTATATAATATGATGTGTCCAGACTGCAGACAGACAGGAGAGGGAGTGCAAAGATTTGCTGTGTCAAGGGGGTGAACGACTCTCTCTCTCTCTCTCTCTTTTTCTCTGTAGACCACCCTATACCACAGCTCTGGCTGACAGCCAGCTCCGTCTCTGATAAACCTCTCTGCCGTTCTCTCATTTCTTCTTCCCCTAGAGGGCAATCATTTACCCCTTTGAATCAGTCCTGCCCTGCCCCCATGCATCACTTCCTCCCCCACCTCAGACTCACGCGGTGACACATTAGAAATGCAGTGAGAGGATTTCGCTGGGCAGTTTTGCATTGAGATATTGAGATACAGCCTAAGATTAATTTTCACGGGCAGCGTCTCCTACAGACCAGACCACCCCCTTCCCTCCCGTCACGTCTTCCCGCTGAGACTGGCTGCTTCCGAGGGCTGTCTGCCACAAGCCACATGTCTTTCCAACTCTGAGCCATGGATCATAATATTCTGCTGCCTTTTCAGCTACTTTGTATAGTTTAATTTAAATCTAACAATGTCGCCCCAAGAGCTGGAGTTACCAAAAGTTGACATGCTGATAATGTATGAAAGAAACAAAACAAGCTTATTATCTACTTCATTCATCGTGCAAACAATAATTTGCACTTGTTCTGTGTTTTCTTTAAAAAAATAGAAAAAGAAATCTGAGTTCCAGTGATGCACTTACAGTGGAAGTAAATGGGGCCAATCGGTTAACATTCAATTGCTCAGTATTGCCACAAGACATGTATAAAATGAACGTTAACATGATTACAGTGTGAAAATTGCTTACTAACCTTTTCTGTGCAAAGTTATATCCAATTTTACAACTTTGTTACCATGACAATGCAACACCATAAACCTTAAAACTACTAAAAAATGACTAGAACAGCTTTATAGTTCAAGTTTTAACAGAGGAATTAATGTAAGAGGTTTTATGAAATGATACGCTTCACATTTCAGCTTTTAAATCCTCAAAAATGGCCTCATTCACTTCCATTATAAGCGCCCCACTGTAACCTCAATTTAAGCCTTTTTGTAAAGAAAATTGATGAAGTGAAATTATTTTCTGTGAAAATCAAAGCTACATTAAAAATGGTGTCGAATGAGTATATGCTTGAATATTCCTTTAAGCGTCTTTAAACCAGGAACATTCCAGAATTCTTGCTGCACCCATTTCCCATTTTATTTTTATAATAACACCCTCCTGCTTTCAGAGCAGTGGTGCATTACAGTAAATTAGATGAGGCTTGTACAGTGGTAAAATGGGCTTGGCGGAGGGAAGAGGTGAAGAGAAGATGATAGAGAGACAGAGAAGAGCACACCAGACAGGAATGACTCATCTACTCCATGGCGTTTATCTTCCTTAGACTAGGAGCTGCCACTCACCCGCTAGAGAAGTGCTAAAGCAAAGGATCGATATGCAGTCCTGACTAGGAGCTATCTGATATTGAAGATGCAGGGACGTATACCTTCTGAATAGCCCCTGGATGGGCTCGTTCAATACACCTTCAATCTCAACTGCACACAAAAGGCCAAAGTCAGATTAGGTGACTGGAGGGTTGGAGGGACACTTGCAGTGGGTGGAGCGCCACATTCACATAAATGAGTTAACAAGCCTAGCATCCTGGCCATTGATTGGGAATGCGATGGCTAGCTTTGGTCTTAGGGGCCGTAGCTTACCTAACGGCTGCCATTAGATGTGTGAACTCAAAGCACTGTTGAGTAGGCGTGGAAGCGGACTGTTGTGATTGTTTTGCAACACTTTGTTTTTTGGGTCTTGTAAAGCTGTGTAGGTTGGTTGGAAAATATTTAGCTTAAATATACTGGGTCAATATGATTTCTTAAAGAAATGAATGCTTTTATGAATACTTATATATTCTTATACTTATATTCTATTTATAAAAATAGAAAAAAGTGATCCATGAATGTAATACATCAAATTTTGCAATACCGTACAAGCAATACTAGAGTAGACAGTGTATTTTTTTTTCTGTCAACCATTAATGTTAGATTAATCTAGCAGGCCTCAGTTTGAATACCCCTGGTTAAACAATTATCGCTGCTTAGTTAGATACTAAACAGGTCTTTAGTTTCAAGCTGTTAACAAGATATGGAAGTCAGCAGTAGACCGCACACCAAAATGTTGTATGAAATGATTTTCAAAGATGTCTTTAGGAAGCATTTTTCTGTCACTCTGCTGTTTATTTTATGGACATTTTCTTAACTCGCCATGCATGATATTTGATCTAATTCTGATGTTTCCAAAACATTTTTCTCCATCCTCTAGTGAAATTACCAGTCGCTGAGATTTGGTGAGAGTAAAGGATTTTGTTATCAGGGTTAGATAAGGAGCCTCTGAAGTGGAATACATACTGTAATGCAATTGACCCCATGTCTCCACACTTTCAAGGTCTGATGCTTGGCAGACATGAGTGACTTCACAAGAAGATAAACAGAGAATACTTAACACGCTGGTGTGTGCTTGTGTTAGTTGTTGTCAATGCAGCAAATTCAATGTCAGATTACACTCCAACACTGTAACCTTGTTCTCGTATTCCTACAAAAACATCTCTATGTGAATTGGAGGTGGCTGTTGAAGTTATTTACAGGATTTCACAACACTCTCTTCAGTGCCTCCGTGTCAAAATGATGAAAGCACTAAGGGTAAATGCCAAAAACGACTTACAATTCTCAAGTTACACTACTATTGACTTTGAAAAAAAGTTACCAACTCAATTTAAGTTTAAACCTGCATGTTTATGGTGTTGTATTGTCAAGCAGCATAAAATCAAACATAACATAATAGAAAAAAAGCTGTTTTTTGTTTTGTTTTAGTTATAATATACATTTTAATATACAAAAAAGTATTATGTATCCCATTCAATGCGTAAGGCTTTTATGGCTCGTAGAGTATGATAACGAGCTCATATTTGAGAAGAGAAACGCCTCAGTTTTGTTCCAAGAGGTCCAAACCAAGCAAAAATATGCATTTTTATGCAGTTGCTGATATTAGATGACTAAAATGTAAGATGAAATTCTGATCATTTGTAAACTGTAATCTATATAATAGTGAAACATAAAATGCATATAAATATAATCTCTCAATACCTCCCAATAATATGTCTTTGAAAGATAATATTGAAGTGCTTAGTTTCAAAATTAATGTTCTAGTTTTCATTGTGTGTGGCAAAACATATTTATAAGGCAATACAATACAATGATGACTGAGGTATGAATAAATATTCCTCAAAAGTCTAATGCATCATATTTAGTATTCACGCTTTAATGCCATTTTTCCTAATATCAATGATTTATGGATAATCAAATAAACCTAAGTTGCTTCAGTCCAGTAAGTGTTCATCTTTAAATAATGGTAAAAAAGCTGTTCTCATGTTTGCTTTCTAAATAATACATGTGAACCACAACCTAAAATTCATTTTACTAAGAAGCATATTAATCAAAAGTCATGAAGTAAATTGTCTACAACAGGTTTATTTTTAATTTGTGGATCAGATATGATACAGTAGGCTTTACAGGATTAAAGTTAGAGCTAGGTGGATAATACACAGATTGAACACATTCTTAGGAGACCTTTACACAACATGTGTTTTTGCATTAAAACAAATGCAACAACATGTTAGCGTGTTAATTAAAGCATTAAAACAACAAAAAATAAATACATGGGGAAATCTAAATAAACTACTCAAGCTCACTAATCAACTAGTTGACTGTTAGACCGCTGATGAACCATCCCTAAAAGCAGCAGCATAAAACTGAGCAATGGTATGTATGGTGCACTTGCCGTTTTTTGCAGTAATAGTAAACATGTATTCAGAGGTTCTCGTGGGGCCCTGACCCACTATAATGAGAGTGTGTTTAGTCTGAAGGCCAGGCCCTGTGTTGATGGATTGCACTGCCTGAGGGAGAGTTTTTTTTCTTTCTTGACACCACAGGAAGGCTCGACAAGGTGCAGGGTGGACATAGATTTCTGTGCGTGTGTGTGTGCCCTTTTCAAACTATCGATTACTGGAGCCGATTTCATGTCATAGCTACAGGCCTCATGCATATGTGGTGGCAAAGGGCAAGATGAAAGGCATCAATCAGACAGTGTTGCTGTATTATCTTGCTACAAAACCGTGTAAGGTGTATAAATAATAAACATACTCATGCTGATCATTTTGTGTTGTGCCTCAGGCGTTTTATCAAATCCAAACCACTACCTGAGTTGTACCATTAAATTGTGTGGAGAGAATGTTTGACCTAGTTTTACAGATTTACAAGGGCTGAAATCAGTCCAGGTATTTGTCAGAATCAGAAGTACAATCCTGCTTTCAAACGAGCAGCCGTTTTTGGAGCAACAAGAGCTGAACTGCTTTCCCATGGTGTTGAGCATGCAATTACTCTAAAGGAATAGTTCACTCAAAAAAATTATATCCTCTCATCATTAGTTCTGTGGAACACAAAGGGAGACGATTCTAAGACTGTTTGCCACGCAATTACAGTGCACGGGGACGGGAGCTTTCAAGCTTTAAAAATAACACAAAAGAATATGACTTGTGCCTTAATTTGATAATGGAAAAGATGAAAATGTATAGTTTAGTTAGAAGTCGTTATTCACATCTATGAATCACTCATGTCAGATCGTTGTCATTTTTTAATTGGAAGTTTCTGAGTGAAAATCATTTCTATGCCAGTGTTTTTTCAAATTTTGTTGATGAATTTTTATATAAAGGATATATATTCCCCATTTATCATAATTAAGATTAAGGGGAGGCACTGCAGGCAATTTTTTGGGCTTTGGTTTTTTTTTATAAAGTGTTTTTTCAGGCTAAAACATCCAAAAGACACTGTTAAGTATATCTTTTATAGAACTTTATTTATTTGAGTCAATAGATTTTAATTACAATATATATGTATAGTTTTTCAAAGGCCATTTTCTCAAAATTAGTTTCTCCTATACTGAGTAATAATTATCCACTTCAGTAACACGCAACAAACTTTGTATTTTTATTTCTGTCTGTATCCTTAAGGTTTTTACAGAGGGATTTGCTCATATATAAATATATAAACATTTTAAAACATTAACAAAAAAACTAAAACCCCTATTTACCTGCAGTGTATTAGAGTCCTTAATTCATAAGGGGGAAAAAAGACACATCCATTAGTATACGCAAGAAACCAACAGGGTCTTAAATGTCTTTTACTCATTAGTTAGTTCAGATGTCCTGAAATATCATGCATGAGTCAAAAAAACTTATTTTATGATACTTTCAGGTGCTGTTTTGAAGCTTAAATCCCCATTCATTGTTATTTCAAAGAAAAGAAATCCTTTTGTGTTACACGAAAGAAAGTCAGACAGGTTTGGAATAACTCGAGGTGAAATATTCCTTTAAGAGAAGTTCAGCTCAAACAAGGTTTCAGATAGTTAAGAAATGTTTTCCTCCTTAACACTCGACACTTCTTTCATGAGTACACACTTCCTCATTAATAAATAAAAGCGTGTTGGTGTATTGTCCGGGGAGAGGGATGGAACTCGGCAGAACCCGGAGCCCCGAGGGATTTGAATCCTAGGGCAGCGATGGTCGGATGGAGCTCGGTGACCGGCCCGAACCCCCGGGAGGAAGGTGAGGCCTAATGGCGATGGCTTATTTATGGGCCTTATAACGAGTGTCAAGGTTATCGAAAATGAGAGGTTAGCTATTTAGGAAATGACATGCTTCTCCCAAAATTGGTTCATTTCTAAACATCATTTCTGTGAAATTTTACAGCTCAGCCTCGAAACTTCAGCTGTTATAGAAAACCCCTGAATTAGTAAGCTGTGACGGGTTTACTTGCAAACTGCTCACAGCTACTTGCAAGCCTCTTCAGAACACTTCATCCTGAGGGCAGACTAATTTAAAGGTAAGTAGAGGATGTCATCAATTGTGAACAAATAAGACAATGGTGAGGAGGGGCCAGGGTTGAGGGGTGGATGACAGTGCTGGAGATGGTAGGAAAAAAGCAAAAAAAAAAAACAAAGATAATGATCACGACTCCTGGATAAAAGAAGCTATTATTTCACAGCAGTTCATCTCGTGTTGACATTCCAGTTAATTACCTGGTGCGGCGGGAGAGAGGTGCGCTGAGCCCGAGCATGACAAACACCGAAAGGCTAAAGTTGAGGTTGCAGGTGGGCTTATTCTGAACAACCTGCACGTAACAAGATCCACAGCTTGCACTCTATCTGAAGCACCACGTCAACATCCATTAAGAGCACTCACACTCCCTCGCCGTTTAATGAACGGTGAGATGGCACACGAATGAAAACGAGGGAAGGCGGTGGGGTGGGGGGGATTTGCCGTTGAAACACAGTATTTAACAAAATTGGAGTAAAATGTGAAGAGCTCTATCAATTTTAAAAAACACCAAGGGAGTCGTGCTCCCCATGGCTGTTGGAGTGAATAATGCGATGATTACAAAGCCCTTTTCGATTACAAAGCACATAAATGCAGTCTTAAAGTGATGTGAATTTCACACTCAATTATACACACAACTATCATGGCTGTCTGCTGATTTTTAAACATGTTTTACTTTAAAGTTGACAAGACTTGCACTGTTTTATATGCATTATGTGATATTCAGTTATAAAAATATAGTGCAGGACTTGATTTTAAAGATTAGGATATGATTGAAAATGGACATAACCTACCAAAATACACTGGAATTTTAATTAATTAATTAATTAATTAATTTATTTATTTTTTGAGTTTTTGATTCCAATTCACCAGAATAAATAAACAAATAAATAAAATATCAAGTTTAATTTAATGTTTCTCTGCAATTATTTGTTGAATTTACTAGCAATTTCTGATTACAAATATTTTTAGTGTTAAGTCAGAATAAGTGTGAATTTGCTTAAAGGGTTTTGAGTTTATATCACATTTTTATTGCTGATTTTACAAGACCATACGTAATGTGTTCAGTGAAAAATAAGAAATTACAGATTGTCTCAATATAAACCCACTCAAAACTCTCCCACCCAAAATACATTTGAGGCACGAGAAAAGTAAAATTAAAATAAATAAAAAAGTAACTACAGTAGATAATATATTAAATAAACAAGACTCAATCTTCCATCTAGAGTAAGCCTATGATGTGATCTAAAAAACTTTCTAGGTCTTGCATCTCCTAATTTGACCTTTTAACTCAAAATTAGCCTTTTTTTCTCTCAATTCAGAGTATCTTGAAGTCCTGTTTTCTTCACTAAAAACTGCACATTTATATCTTGCAATCACAATTTTATATCTTGTTATTCTTTTCTATGAATTTCAAGATACAAGCTCCGAACTATGAGATACAAACTTGTGGGATTCAGAGTTTTTTTGTTGTTTGTTTTAATTAGGTCTAAAAGCGTCACAGCCTAACTACGCATCATTGGTCATCATTTCTAAACATAGAAAAGACCTCATGTCCTCAGTGTCCCTTACAGTCCTAGTCAGGTACACATCATTCTGTGAGAGGCTGTGTGTGACAGTGCAGTTCTCTTTCTATACAGGCACCTCTACGTTCAACCCCCACGTCCAAAGAGCCATGCTCCCATCAACTGGCCCTAATGAGCCTGAAACGAACCTGATGAACCTGACTGAGACACAGCTCTGAGGTGCTGAGAGGCTGCAAACCTACCCAAGCAAAGAGAATTCATTACACAGAGGTGCTCTTTGCTCTTCTTTTTATGAGATTTAGTTGAAATCACAAAATTTTCGTTTTCTGCTGTACATCTTCCCAATATTGTTATTTCATTGATCTTTAAGTGTACATAAAATAGCTGAATCTCTACATTATTGTTTGAAAGTTTAGAGTTAGTAAGATCGTTTTATTTAGCTGATCAAAATGCTATTAAATACATTAATAATTTACAAAATAATTATATTTCAAGTTCTTTTGATCTTTTAAAAAAAGTGCACTGCAGTTTCCCAAGTATGTTTTTCAATATTCAATAATAAGAAGAAATGTTTTTTGGGCATCAAACCAGTATAGAATGAGATGAAAACGGTTCAGTTTAAAATGGCAATAATATTTCACTGTGTTGCTGTATTTTTGTTCAATAAACGCAGCTTTAAGAGATTTCTTTCAAATCCATAAAAAAAAATAATACTGACCTTAAACTTCTAAAATGTAGTGCTTTTGTTTGTCTTATGCAACCTCACAGACGGTGTGAAGAACTTATGTAAAAAAGCAATGCTGACAGCAAGAAGAAATAAAATTTTGTCCTTACCACTACCTTCAGAATAAAAGTAAATTTAATTCAGACATTCTCAATAATGTATATCCTCCACATTAAAATACATTTGCATTTGTTACTTCCCCAATTCTAATTAAATAATAGTTTGTTTGGCATTTCCAGATAAAGGAATATGAATTTAGGTCTGGTGATATGTATTCTATGCATGACCTTAAAATATGCACATATAGATCGCTATTTTCCACTCCACCATATCAAAGATCTTCCTTTGCCTTTTAAGTGTCTTCCCCGTCTATATTCTACAAATGTCAGTCATTCTGTCTTATCACATAATCTCAACAGCCGCACATTTATTTATGAGGAAAGGAGGTTCTGCCAGAATGACATAGCAAGTCAATGTCACGAAATGAAATACAGTATATAGTTCCACGCATTTGCTCAGAATATCAAGTATTTCTACAAAAACACAGCCCACTTTTCCTGAAACCTTAGATGTTGTGGAAGAGCTAAGATCTTATATTTATACAACTTATATTTAGAAGGCCCTTAATCTCATTTCCTGTATTTTTCAATATACCTTTGTAACAGATGTTCTTAAAAGGAAAAGGCCTTTCTGGGAGCTAAATTGGCCCCAGTTGTTCCACGGTTGCTTCTGTATTATTTCTGAAGTGTAATCAGTTTTCAGCAAAATAAATCCTCCTTTTCATGTTCAGAAACAAAAGATATGGGATAGGCAATGAAATACTGCGCATTCATACAACCCTCATTCACTCTAAACCTATGCTTTCCTTCTATTTTGAGGGCGTTCAATATGTCTTTATTCCTCTCAGAACATTTAAGAAACATGTCTCTTTTTCCCACTGTGCTCTAAGTGTTATCTTTAGGTGTGAAGATAGTAGTTTTCCCTCACATCTATTGACACAAAGCGCACACATCAATGATGGATGGCCGCTATTATAAGGCAAAGCCCCTGCTACCCCTCAGTACAGGCAGAGAGGCAGGGATTAATCTAGCCCATTACATTTGGGCGGTGGGGAGGTAGGCACGTTGACTCTGATTAGGCACACTGAAGACTTCTGGAGCTCTAGGGCCCTGTTTACTCCTGGCATTAACATCCGTCTTGGGTGATCTGATTGGTAGACAGTGGTAAAAAGAGGTCCAAAACGTTTTGTGATGGCATTTTGCGTTTTATCAACTTGTTTTAGTGCACTGATATGACGCGTTTCATCCCCTTGATGAAATCTGATCACGAGTGGTCACAGGAGATGCTTTCGAGTGGTAATAGCAGGTGTGAATGGTCTGTCTCACCTGATGACTTGTGAACGGCTCACCTGAGAATGGTCTTAAAAATAAGTGTAAACAGGGCCTAGATGTCACTGGTCTTGTCCTGTAACATTTAGGCCTGTACATGTCAGTTTAGTTGAACTTTGTGTGTGTGTGTATTCATTTACAAAAATACATGTTACATATTACAAAATACTACTGTTTCATTTCCAAATTTCACTACATATAAATAATTACATTCTTTATAATTAAATTATTTCTGTTATTACTTAATTTTTCATGAAAAAAAAATATATATACAGTATATGTTGAATATAAAAATATATCAAATTGATTTAAAGTTACATTTACAAATTTCACTAATATATATCTAAATAATTAACAAATTATTTACATGTAAAAATAAATAACGAAAACTGCTTTCATTAAAAATATTTCAATTATCTCTTTTAAATATAATGATATCCATTTAATGCAAAATGTATATTAAAATATTTTCTATTTAAATGTCATTTTTTTTACATTTTACAATATATTAAATATTTTAAAACAAGTTATTTAAATGCAA
This sequence comes from Enteromius paludinosus, assembly GCA_032361165.1. Taxonomy (NCBI): domain Eukaryota; kingdom Metazoa; phylum Chordata; class Actinopteri; order Cypriniformes; family Cyprinidae; genus Enteromius; species Enteromius paludinosus. Next base: position 12,440,471 of record JAUMHQ010000083.1, read on the forward strand.
TAAAAGTTTTTACAATAAATATATTTAAATATATTTAAATGATTTAAATTCAATTATTTAGATATTTTAAATCTAATACAAATAGGTACAAATATATAATAAAAGATTTTATCTTACATTTAAACCTATTTAAATTCTTTAAATTAACTTCTTTATGTTATTACTTTTAATTTTTTAATGAAATCTAAAAACATATAAAATTGATTTCAAGTTACATTACAAATTTTAATACATATTAACTATATTTCAAAATAAAGTATTTACTCCTATAAAACTCCATTAAAAAATAAATAAATAAATAAATGCATCAAATAATAAGTACAATGTAGTTATTGCATTCATATTGTATTGCAAAACACTTCTGCTGCTATTGAGGTGGGATATAGGTAAGGTTAAGGACAGGTTTGGGGATATGAGTAGGTATAAAGGTGGATTAAGGTGTAAGAGATAGATCAACAGGGTAATTAATTCCAGATGTAGTTACATACAGGTATTCTTAAAAATATAAGTAAAGCATTTATGTACACAATAAGAGCATTTAAACAAATGATTCATTTAAAAATAAGTACATAGTAGTTAGGGCCACCTAATATAAAGTGGGACCAATAAATAAATCTAAAAATAAAAAAATGTCAGCATTGAGATCTCAATGCTGGAAACCAAAAGTATTACGTGACATCAGCTCAAATTCACCCAGCAGTCTGTCATTGTGGTTGTTGTGGTGACGGCCCTGCACCACTATACGTTAAGCTATCATTTCATCCCACATATCTGATTTTACACTGGTAAAATCTGCTGTGTGTCAAGCGATCTTGCTATGAGAGAAAAAAGCTGACATGATGACAGATTAAGTGTCTAATAGCGGAGGAGAAGAGATAGATGGGGATCTTGCATGTTCGAGTGAAGCACACCAGTAATTTCCCCAGGTCATCTACACTTACATGTGTACATTTTTCATGTGCACTGAAAGAAAGAAGGGAGGGGAGCGTTTTATAATTTCTGCAGAGGGTAGAAATGTGAGAGGTAGTTAGAGAGATAGAATAGTGACTAATATTAACCACAAATCTATTAGTGCAAATTAATTGCAAAGAGGCAACTTGGACACAGTTTCTTAATTTATCACACTGGAGATGAACAGAGAATGAAAAGACAGATCCCAGTAAAGTGGGGCAGAAGAAGAGATGCAGAAGAAACAGTTTGAGGTAGCTTGACTCAAAATTGACATTCCTAGAAAGACTATTCATGGAGACCAGACTTCTCTAGTACGACACGAACCCCATTTTTAATCATTTTCTTGAAAGGGTCTTTAAATGCTAGTCAGATGAATGATTACACTATTAGTAAAACTACACTGTAACGGTAAAAAAACTCTGAAGACGCTACGGTAAATCCCTATTAAATGGAAAACTTATTCTTTGAAATAACTATGTTTCTTCTGTTTATTGCATATTTCAGTTTAATAAGTCTCACTATGATGGTGTTTAGTGTTTGTGTGAATGACACTGAACCCCTTCTATAAATGTTCATATTTAAAAGCTGTGATGAGCTATATGTATTAACTGTGATGAGGTGGCTAATTCATACGAATTCATACGATTTATTCTAAATTGTACGTATTTTACGAGATGCCAATTCGTATGATTTTGTACGAATTACCTAAACATAACTCCGCCCCTAAACCTACCCATCACATGGTTTTAGACAAATCGTATGAAATCGTACGAGTGAGGTCATACGTATTAGTACGAATTGGCACAAACTTGGCACCTTGTACGAATATGTACGAATTGCTCGTGAGACTGTGTTGCAATTTCTCATCACCACCTGCATTTGGTGGTTATAAGTGTATTATCTGATTGTTCAGTGTATCAAAGGTACATAAAGAGTATTTTAAACACAAAATTCACCTCCACGGTCACTTATATGTGTATTTTAAGATATATAATAGAGGCAATGAAAATGTACTGCATAACTGGTTGGATCCTATATTTTATCCATGTGCACTTTAATGATGAGTGAGTTCAGGCTTTATACGCCGTGCCCTCTGAGACAGACAAAGTGTTCGGGGGCAGATACTGTGACATTCTCATCCACGTCATACTCCTGGCAACCTGTTATTATTTATGGAGATTATTAATAGCGTGCCTTTGAAGATGAAAAGGCAGGAGAGCCGATCTCGTCTCGGTTGTTTGGAAGTTGCGTTTCAAAAGCGAAAAAGAGTTGTGCTTTTCTCGTGGCAGCCACTCAGTTTTGATAGCTGAAATTTGCAAGCGTGGTCATGAGAGTCAGAGGTTTATGGCTACATCCTGTTTTCAGATTTACACATCAGAGGATCCAAATTGGAGTGGAGCGAAAGCACATCCGAGAGGGGATCTTTTCAAGGTGAACGAACTCCTTCAGCGGCTGATGAGAGCAGCCGTTCGACAATATTCAAAAGCTTTTTTGTGTATGCTAAAACAGTTAACCGTCTGCTGGGCTCAGTGCCTGAAACCTGTCCCAATAAAAATCATTCCTACATGCCAGGTCATGCTGGGCTCAAACATCCTTCTTGCCCCAGCGAACTGCAGAAAGGTAAAATGAAATGACTAGTGAGGTTTCTCCGAAGGAATGTCCACGGTTATGTGAAAGGGATTTCTCAGCCACATGTCTGAGATTCTCTGATATTTTTGGAAATGGAATCTGAATCTGGAAATCTAAAAACAAGACCATGGAAATATAGGTCTAATAAAAAGTAAACATATAACTTGAATGCAATTTAAGTTTGGGTAAAAATATCTTCCAAATGTAGAAATGTAAACTAAAATCAATCGTTTTAAAGGGTAAAGCGAATTTACCCAGCACATTAATTATAATGCACACCATTATATTTTGAGATTTGCTAAAGATCACATTTAGCAGTGTTTAAACAGGTGTTAAAGTGAGCATTAGATGATGGAAAAGTTAAAACAGGAAAAATGTATATATTTAAAATTTTAAGAATTCCATGATTGGACACTGAGTAATGCAAGTTTATTTCTCCTTATACTAACTTTTCTTCACCTTATGTTCAATTCAAATTAAATATATATACACAAACACAATATTAAAGAAACTAAAAAAATAATATGTAACTTTTTTTTTTTTTTTTTTCATACATATACATTACATATATAGAAGTAAAAAAAAAACCATATGGTAAAATAATACCAACAAAAATAATAATATTTTAGAATTTGAAAATACTTCTGTAATTTATTATTTAGCTGAACAGTATATTTGGTCTACAAAAATATAATTTATTTTGTTTGAGAATATATAAAAATGCTTGAGGAAAATTGTGTAATTACTTTTTGTATTAAAAAATATATTTTGCAATATATCTGAAAGTGTATTTTTTCTGTTTTGCAGTATATGCCATCTATTTCAGGGATTCTGCATAATAATATTGAGAGGGCTCAATATAGTGGAGTCCTTATCTGTTATAACTTAGCACCAATCCACTGCAACACGTGTGCCTTTCCTCTATGTATCTGAACACTTCCAGCTGCTGCTATGTATTCAATATCCCCTGTTCTATGGCAGAATGCATCCCAGTTGTGCCTCCTCCCTCCCAGGGCTATAGAGGCCTGCCTGCTATTTTATTTTTCCGCTCTCCTCTAGAAGGATGTGGGCGAAGATTTATAGAGCATGTCCAATTGGTTTCTGTGTACCAGCACAGGGCATAATGTCACAAGTGTGTTGGTACAGTAGGTCAAAATCCAATAAGGAATAAGGTGGGGAAGACCGATATGGGCATAAGCCAACTTAGCCAAAAAAAGAAATGTTGAGGAAATCGAGTTCCCCATCAAAGAGAGTTTTATACAGGGGCCCGGTACTGGAGGATTTTCAGTCTAATTACCATGAAGGCTGGGCAGCCCAGCGTCAGATACCAGGAAAAGAGGCAGTGAAACATAAGACGTTTCGGGCTGTGAGACCTGCCCGCTCAGCTACAGGCTTGTTATAAAACCCCCTTTCTCTCTTTGATACCCTTTTCAAAAAAAAAGAGACTGCTTGCCTTTGGCAAATGAAAGTGTACTGGCACAAAAAGAATCTGTGTGTCCTTTTTCTGAGATAATAAAGACATAAGAAACACTCTTTTCACTCGAGATAGTCTTGCATTAAGCAGTCTTTGGGATGGAGAGCAGGGATTTCTGTCAGTGAAGTGAATGGGGGTTAGCACAGCTGCTGAGGGCTTGGATCTGGTACCATGCTGGCTGCCTGTTTGAAGAGGGCTGCAGCTTAACAGGGCCTTCTAATACCTCCATTGTTCGTCATGCAGGGGTGCAGACCTCGAGTGCCAGGCTGAGGTGAAGAGGTCCACAGCTGCACCGAGTCTGAGAAGAGAGAATGGCAGAGGGGAGAGGACGGTAAAGTGTTTCGATTTGGTTTGGAACTGATTATAATAAATGAGTTGCAAGTTTTAGTTCTCATTACAGGGCGGTGTAACAGCTTTGGCAGAATATAAACATTCTGTCACTGTTTACTCACCTTCATTTCGTTCCAAACCTGTACGACTTACTTTCTTCTGCAGAACACTGGAGAAAATGTGAAGATGTGTACTCGTATATATGTATAATTACTCTTTTCATGCAGTTATTCTAATGACATGTGTGAAGAAGAGATGACAGAAATTTCACTACCGTATACCAACAATCCCTAAATAATTCTTACACTTTCATTTGTATCATTAACACTTTATTTGTCTTCTTCTAGTTGATCCAGAAAACAGGCATGATAAAAAAAGACTAAATAGTCTGAGCTGAATCATACTGATCTATGAACCAACAGGGTGATGCAACAGGGAGAGGAGGAAACAGGCGGTCCTTTTTTTTCACAGAAAAGTTAAAAACAAAACCTGACAAAACAGAATCAGAGCTTTACTGACAAAATCTCGTTTTTGAATTTAAAACAGCAATGCGCCCTCTTTTTTTAGAGCATCTTTCATTGATTGCTCATCACCACTCAACTTCATGCAAATACTTGTATGCAAACTATAAACGCATTTAACAACATAAAGGTTCAGGCAAGACAGCTGCATTCAGTTTTTTTTTTCCTGTAATCTGAACTCATCCAACATCTGAGACGTTAGCCGGTGGAGCGAGCAGCCACGAGAATAATAGGTCTATTGATCTCTGCCGTGTGTGAATGTCCCTCCTATTGACTTCCCCCCCCCTTGCAATAGCACGCATCTGGATCACAATAGAATCCCAATGCAAATTCTAAGCACTGTCAAATGTCCAGGCCAGAAGGGAGCATTCAGTTCACTGCATCCAGCACCACTGACCCATACAGCAGGGGCTGGGCAGAATGCAAATACTATTAGACTCTATTTTGGGCAAGACTTGGGTGGATCAGAGTCGGAGATTGAATCTGACCTCGGGTCATGTGGCTGCATGGTTCTACAGTAACCCAAACAAACATGGTGGAGAGGCTTCCTGGAGTGAATGAAAAGGGAATTGCGTGGGTGTAGTCACTCAATCAGAGTTGCGGTTTATAAAACTGTGTCACAAACAAGTGGATATGACTTTATAATGCTGTTTATTGATGCATTTAGTCTCATTTTATACTATAACCTATCATGCATTTTTAAAACATTTGAACAGCTATAGGGATCTAAGTCGTAAAGGAATATAACGATCCCAATTACATTCTTATGGGCTGTTTACAGGTTTTTCAATAACACTGTGGTACTTTTCAATTGTTTTTCTATGTTAATGCCCTAGATGGACATGTTTGACTGTGCATGACACAACTCAAGTTCAAATAAGCTTAAAAAAGGTAACTCAAGGCTATGCATTTCCTTCCCATTCCAAACAAAAATATGTTCTGTGTGAGCAAGCTCTCAACAATTCTGGTGACTTAACAAATTCATTAGTGATTTAAGCATATTTAAGGAATAAATATTTAGAAAAAAGGAATGCAATTCCAAAATAATGTGCAAAACAAATAATAATTTGAATCAAATTTTAAATACTTATTTAAAAATGACTGTAGAAGACATTTATTCTGAATATTTAAAGGCAGCATAAATGCAATCAAAAAATGCAATTCAATATCTGACCTTGATAAACATTAACAATACAACAAAAAGTGATTATTTTACTGCTTGCAAACAATTAATCGTGATAAACTGCATCCTAAATAAACATTTTTGTTTATAATATATGAGTGTGTACTGTGTATATTTATTATGTGTATATTTAGATGTATATATAAATGCAAACAAATGCATATACAGTATAAATTAGCATGTATATAAGTACAAAATCTTTTATTTTGGATGTGATCAATCACGATTAATCATTTTTAGAAAATACTACTGACAAAATTATGCTACTGACATAATAAAGTGGATGTTTAACTACACATATGAAAAAGTTGTCATGAACTACAATTATTTCAGAAATATTGTTTGATTCACAGAAAAGAAATGACTCAAAATGAGTCAATCTACATGGGTTGCACTCTACATACTTACTCTACATAAAAGATCCAGCTCATAAAAGTGAAACGTTCCGGCGTCAGACAACATTCATTGCTATGTATGACTTTGCTTAACATAGTCATTTTAGTAATCAGCCAACTTTGATACTATTTGTTTCACACTGTAAATACAGTAGTGGTGTCCTTGTGACAATGAAAGCAGGAACCTTTGTAATTCAGTAGCATATGAATGCAAGTGTGAAGACATTTTTTTTTTTAGAAAACAGTTCAAATCCTTCAAAGCAGACCTTGATTTACCAGCTCTTCCTCAGCCAGCTTGCTACCACTATATTTAACCAAAAAAGCAAAGACATCTATGCAGCACATCAGGGCCTATGTCAACCTGGTGAGGGCTGCACCGGATTCCATTTTTAGTTCTCACCTCAAGCGCCCTTCTCGCAGCATTCATCTTTGACTGGAGCATTGTTAAACAACATTAAATCAGGTAGACAAGCGAGACAATTTCATTATGTGTCTAGATGGAGGTGGCAGACAAAAGTGAAGGCGGAGATGAGATCTACTCGATGTAATGCAAATGCAGAATGGGGACCAGCTCAGCAGGGGGACTGGAAGGAGCAGATCTGTAGTGTGTGTTTGGAAATGCAGTGGGGAAAATGAATTTTCTGGTATTCAGAGGGGGGGAAATGGTTGATTTTTTCCATGTGGGTGCTGATGGATTTACCAGCGGAATGTAAAAATTAGAAGGAGAAACATAGTTATATATATATATTATAGAGAATAGGCAAAAATAAATAATTGCCTTTGCACATATTTCTATATTTTAGACTGTATTTAATGAAACTGGGTGTAGTTGACACATAAAAATTGGACTGTGTCCTATGGTGTGACGTAGCAAAAATATAGAATAAAAACAGCATAATAGAGGTTTATCTTTAATGTTTCTATCACACCATAGGACACATTAATAATTTTAACTCGAAAAGATCGTATTACAGACATACATCCAATCAGGCATGAAAGTTATTATTCGTCTTACAGTTCAGGGAATGTATTACAGACAACCATCCTAATAAGCAAGCTTTAAAACCCCAGTCATCAGTGAGCAGTCTGGACTTTCAATTAAACTCCACCTAATAAATATCATCAGCTCTGCAGAGAAATAATGAACCGCTTTCTGTTTAGGCCCAGACTTGTAGGAGGAGCAACCTAGTTTTTACGCCGTTGCTTAAATTGCTCTTTGATTTTATGAAGCAGGTTTGACACAGTCCCATCTGGAGAAGGGCATGCAGAGGAGAACTGTCTGTTTCCTTTTACGGGGAAGCCAAATGAAAGTAACATGTTTTACACGAAAGCGCATATTAGACATAAACACCCTCATACTATCATTCATGCACAATTTTTTATATTTCCTCTTTCTTTTTCATTCTGAGCTATTTCTTTACTCAAGTCTCCCGGCTGCCCCCTGAGGTCACTATAATTGGACCCTCATTTCCTGAGTACGAATCGTCTGACTTCACATAATGGACTCGGTTCTCCTCGTGGCCTTGTAATGTTCAAATAGGAACCAAATGCAAATAGCCAAAGAGCCATGACCATCTGATAAAAGTTCACGGCGACAGACAGAGACCTGGACAAGAAAGTTTAGGAGCCACTCCACGGTTGTTCAAATGTGTTTTGAGATAGCATCAACAAATCTGGAGGTTTTACCCATTTGACCTAGAACACTGAGAGCTAGCTGGCTCTTATCCCATTATATTTTGCATACTGATAACCTAAAAATAGCTCCGAATCTCTTGCATAAACATTTGTTCCTATTGCTGGCATGTCTTCACACCAAATGTGGACTGCAGTTATATATAAAACAGATTTTATGATGGCATTAACTTGATGAGCCTCTGCATAATGCTAATACGTTAGCTTAAATGGCTGGTGCTTTGAACTCTCTATTTACATTCCAGATTCTGTTGATAATAAACCAGTTCATTTTATTTTGACCGCTTGCATCTGAACAGGCTCTAGTCTGGCAACAATAGATCTCTCCCTGCAGCCACTGTGTTTGCTTTTCCAAAATTAGCATATGACGAAAAGACTTTAACGAGCTTGCGAGACCGCTGCAGTTATCTCAGGAAATGAAATAATCACTTGATTTTGAAATCAGATAACTTTAGAGTTGAGCTAATAGGCCAGTATAAGGTCACTTTGTTGTTTTATTTGTGTTCACTCCCTTTTTGAGATCAATTGTTTTTGCTTCAATGCTGTCTTCCTGTTTTTGTGGAGCTAGATTTGCTTGAAGGGATAGTTCACCCAAAAATGAAATTACTGTCATCGTTCACTCACCCTCATTTCATTTTAAATCTGTAGACAGATCTTTGTTCAGCCTGACCCAAAAGATGAGATTTTGTAGAACAGTTCTGTTCCGTGTTTTATTTCCTCTAAATATCTGTTTCACACAAGAAAGTAAGTCACAGATGTTTAGAATGACATTAGAGGAAGTAAATGATGACAATAACATGCACAAATTCCCCCTCCCCTTTTGAAGGCCTTTCTAAAAACATATGCTATTGTTAAAAGACTTTATGTGTGACTACGGCACAATTTTATAGTGAATCTGCCAGTGTCGTGACAGTTGTCAGGTGGTCTATCTCACTTCACCCTCATCCTGAAAGCCCTCATGTCTGACCAGCACAGGATCCGTCAGCGCTTCCTCTGAGCTGATATCATGCCTGTCATCACCAGGATCTCCGCTCTGGCCTACAAGAAGACTCTTCCTGTAACAGACCCGCACAAACACACTGAATGACTACCCAAAACAGAAAGGGAAGTTCAAAACCTGTCATTACACATCCTGTAAAACAGCACAAGCTGTTTTAAAAACTAAGAATGTTTGAACATCAACAGGTAACAGTAAAATGAGCATTAAAAGACCCTTTAAAAGTCATTAGAGAGACATTACAATCTGAGCGTCGGTGTGCCTTTGATGCTGCTGATTATTAGTGTGCAGTAAAGCCCTGAAGTAGGGGTTAGGCTGGGTTCATGTCTGGGATGCAGGTGATTTAGTTTCTCTCTGTAGGAAGCCTTTGGCTCATGTGACCTTCTACGGACCGGAGTATCATTAATTACTTTTACAGGATGGATCAAAGGTGGAATGGAAATAAACTATAACGTGTCTAAAAAACAAGCAGCACATGTTGATGGCAAAAACTAGTTGTTTTTCAGTTTTAAGTGTTCGTCCAACTGTTTGAGAAGGGTTTTAGCTGTGAAGATGTAACAATCCTGTTGAGCGGAAAGAGAGAGAGGCTTTACAAAAATCCACACCTCAGGCCAGCCATCTGTTACAGAAGCTGGGGAAAAAAGAAAAGAGGCCCGTTCTGACCAGTCACCCCTCTATGTTTTCACACTCTGTCTATCAGAATGTATCCACTATCAACAGCTGGCCATTACCTCAGGCTAGGTTTCTGCTTCGTTAAACATCTGGATCTTGCTTCAGGTGTTCAAGTTTGTTTGTGGGCCTCATATTAGGCACTCAAACCTTCTGGGTGTGTAATCTCATTTATTGTATTTAATTTTTTTATTAGCCAATTAATAGGACTTCACAGCAATATTGTAGGTTAGTGTTACTAACAAATCCTATTATAAGTGTTTGTGCGATGTTAATTGTGTTCCTTTAAAGCCGCTAGAATTATGATTTTAGTAATAACTAAATAAATAGAGAAAATAAATGCTTATTGAACAAAATACATATGATAATTTACATGAAGTATTTTTTAAATAAACATATATATTTTAATAAAATTCTAATTCTATTTAAAATAATTAAATAAAATACAGTTCTGTAGATTCTTTCTGAAGCACTTCGGTAAAACAGTCTGCATCTTTTAAGGAAATGTGCTTATTTAGATTAAAAAGAAAATACTTTTTTATAAAATGCTTTTTTTTTATTATTAATAATTGTATTAAAAATTTTCTCTGTCTAGACTACAGCTTGTCGATTATTTTTTTATTTTCCCACTGGGGGGTTGAAACTGAAATCCACAATCTAACAAATCCAACAAAATACAAATTCTGTAGGTTCTCTCAGTAGCACTTCAGAAAAAGTGTGCTTGTTAATTACTAGTCATTTGCATGTTGAGGCAAAAGTAGGCCAGAAGTTACATAACAATATGTCATAAGTTGCTCCAATGAGCATTACATATATTATTTAGAGCCAGAGAGGAATATCAGCCATTAAATATGAGCCAGACATTAGCATTTTCAACGTGTTAAAAATTATTTGGGGTTAAAGACATGCAAATGATCTATTAATCCCATCCATGATCACAACAGTATTTGCGCTGTTTTACCGAAGGGGACTCTGAAAACTGTGATATACCCTGTTCTCATAAATAAACTAGCTTTAAGGAACAGTGCAAATGTGGATAAGCAGTAGCATTGTGCTTAAAAATGCTGACGACTGTCTTAGTTGCCCATATAGAAGCAGAAAATAGCAGAAAGAGTGGAGGATAGAAGCACGAAAGGCTGGGGCGGGGGACTGAACCTTGGCTATCCTAGAAGCCTTCCGGGGTGCATTCATTTGCAAAACACTCAGGGAATGGCCCATCCATTCCGCCCTGGCCTCTTCCAGACCCCCCACTGGAGAGATGGTATCTTGTCACCTTAATAATGGCTGTGCATACAAAAAGTGGCTTGAGCTCCGCTGGTGCTTCAATTCAGTTCTAGAGGAGGGGGCATAGATAAACACCTAGAGAATGACTTGAATGATAGCACCAAAGGCCAAAGCTTTGCCTTGGGAATCACTTATCTGAATGGTAATAAGAAATGCAAACAGAACGGAGAGCGCAAATAAAAAAAAAAAAAGGGCACTGTCTTCATTGCTCATGTGGAAGAAGAAAGGAAGAAAGAATGAAATAGGAGCAGGTGGAAAGAAAGGTCTCCGTCCGCTACTGCGACTCTCACAGAAGTGACGTATGAAATGTCGACTCCAGAAAGTTCTGGAATACGAGCTCCATCCACACGTGGCCACTCTGATTCTGACTGCTTTGATTGGCCTCCTGCCTTCTTGAAAGCTCGCTGGATCAATTTGCAAGCGAAAAGGAAATACCCCAGAGGAAATCAAGTTTGGACTAATGAAATCCACGGCTATCGAAGACCTCTCCCGCTGGTCAGATACATGCATATACAATCGGGAAAAGAACAGCTGCAGGTGACAGATAAACCACGTATGCATTCAGCATTTTCAAACCTGACTTGTCAGTCGACGCAGACCCACAAATATTCACTTAATTACTGCGAGGTGGTGAATAAATATTTGATATCAATTCAGTGAGCATGCTTAGTCATATCTGGTGAAACAGGCGAGGTAACTCCAGGCATTGTGCCAAGCCAACGATCAATGGTGGCCCCGGTGAGCTCTGTGTCCTGCGGAGGGGTCCTGGTGAGCGCAACCCCAGCACGCACTCAAACACACACCACACCGAACCTCTCCTCGAGCCCTCCTGCCAAAGCCTTTTAAATCTGTACAATAGGAGATGAGATGTGTACGAAAAGCTCACAGTTTTAGCTAATATGATTATTATAATTTTTTTCAATTTAATTTATAAAGGGCCAGTAAGAGTTTTTAAAGGAGTGAGTAATGCTATTCTGCAAGGATGCATTAAATAAAAAATGACAGTAAAGACGTTTATGATGTTACAAGTTTTCGATTTCAGATGAATCCAGCACTTTTGAACTACCTATTTATCAAAAGATCATGGAATTTAACATTGATAATAATAATAATAAAAATATGTCAAAAATCTTGAACACCAAATTAGCCAATCAGAGTGCACCTGGAAGATTGGATCAATGCCTGCTGAAATCTGTTATAATAACTCACAAAATTATGGATATTGGTCAAATAAATAAACACAGCCATGGTGAGAATAAAATAATTTTTATTATATATATATTTCATTTATAAAATGTAATATCTATATCTATCTATCTATCTATCTATCTATCTATCTATATATATATATATATATATATAAAGTTGCATAGTAATTCAATGTGTTCCAAAAATAAAAAGTGAAAACGAAAAAAAAAAAAAGGTAAATTTGTATCCTCGATTAAAGGAAATATTAAAGAACTTTAAAGACATTTTAGACTTTTAACACCACAAGGCTATAAAAGGAGTCTCTTTTAACTCTGTGGTCACCATCTGTTGTTTGGCAATGAAAGTAACATGTCTGTCTAGCTAATATAATGCAATTATAATTCTGAGCTGTAAACAAGCGCACACATACTCACAACAGTAGTTGCCAATTATTTTATGACTTCACAGTTACTCCAGGTGGCTAAGCATACAGCAAACATGCACTCACAACATTATTCTGATTGTGAATAAAATATTTGTGTAGCACGGTTAATTTAATACAGCACATGAAAATGTGTAAATCTACTTTATAGCAATTGTGTTTCATACTGAAAAACGCAAACAATTCAGATTATGAACTGTCCTCTAAAAATTTTCAAAATGCCATTCAATTCTGATTACAGGTGTAATCCTTGCAAAGTGGAAAGAACCACGCAGAATGGTGAATAAGGAAGTGGCAAGTAGGGTTGACAAATATTATCAAGGCAGCATGTTTATTTGTTTGTTTGTTTGGTTTTGTTTATTTTAAGCAAATGCATGAAATGAGTTGTGGATAAACAACAATATCACTGACTGTTCATCTCATGAATCATCCAAAGAAAAATGAGCAATAGGGAAACAACCAATACCTGCACGCTAATGTAACCCCACACATCAGAGCTCTTGCAACGATAAGAGCCTCACTCCTTCGCAAGAGTTCTGCGCTCAGCTCTTTGATTTGATTTCGGAAAGTGTTCTTTATTGAAGATATGATCAAATCCGGGTTTATTTTGTTTTCTCTCTTCGAGCCGTGGAGACAATTCCCACTGTACATCATGCAAATGGGACCCTCCAAATGCTTGCACAATTCGTTCTTAGCTTATCTGCTGCAAAGCAGGCCACGCCGGGCTTATCCACTACTATATGTTCAATATTTATAGAGAGAAACGAGCCGCAACCAATGCTGCCCCCCCCCCCCATTTCAGTTCCTGATAAAAAAAGAAACAATGCTACAGACCATAAGGCTCTCATCAAACTCTGTTTTATCAAGAGAGACCACTGACCAATTGAGTGAACTGACCCCTATTGCCCTGGATTTATAACCTTATGAATACAAATTCAGGATACAGTCATGGTTTCTCAACTCACCGCCTGAATTCTTCATGTCATATTCCCCAAAAATAATCGAAACATGTTCACAATGGCTATATAGACTACCAGGTTCAGGTCAAGTGGTAGTAAGAAATCTTCATGCTCCTAGGATCAGGTGTTTCCACCTTCTGCAAAGCCCTGCCACCCTTACAGGCCACAGACATGCTTAAAAGAAACCTGATACGTTAAAAAGAAATAGTGAACAATATCCCCTCTCTAGAACACAATCGCAGCTCTGGGAGCCTGACCAGCTTTTCTCAAAGAGTACCACTGAAATCCTGCCCAGACAGATGCAGAATGAGTGTGTAATTGAAAAACACTGAAAAAGAATTAAATTAGGAGAGAGAATGAGTAAGAAAGAGGCTTAGCTTCTACAGTTGTGTAAAACACTGCCATATAAATGCTGCAAATTGCGTGCCAATGTTTCATGCTGGGGAAATACTGGGAATTAGACCATAGGACCATAGGATCACGGATGAATTCACTTGGATGAAATGTTTTTTTACAGGCTTTTGAAAAATAAAACACACTCTATATTTTGTGATGACCTGTGGGGATAAAACCGTTTATAAACATTCATTGTGAATGATTCACTGGCCTTCCGTGTCATTATTTCCAATTCAGTAAACACAGCGTGAGCCATGATGTCTAATTCACAAACAAGTGACTCTTACTGAGTGGTTCTTTTGAGTGAAAACTGTAGAATATGCCACAAAAAAGCAATTAAATGTTATATATTTTCATAAAAGTAAAGTAAATATAAATATAGGGAAGGTTTGTTTGAGTGACAATTTTTAAACCAGCAATCCCATGGTAGAAACAGAACAAATAGGAACAAAATTAGCGTAGTTGCTGCTCAAACTAAGAAAATGAAGATTTGTTAAACCAGAGCTAAAGATTAATAATGAACATCTGATCAGATATAACTGCAGGAAAAGTTGAGATGCATTATTCGAATGCATCTAGATTTAAACAGAGCGAGTGTGTCTGAACCCCGAAAGTTATCAGGAAGGCTGTTCCAGAGTTTGGGAGCCAGATGTGAAAAAGCTCTACCTCCTTTAGTGGACTTTGCTATCC
>JAUMHQ010000083.1:12502682-12514743 GCA_032361165.1 Enteromius paludinosus
TGTAAAAGATGCATTAATATCTTAATTTAACTAAGCCCTAGTCCTGGTTTAAACTAAGCCATGTTTGTGAAACTGGATATTGCAAAATATTATTACTAAAATAACAGTTTTCTATTTTTAGTAAACTAAGTTAAGTTCTAAGTTAGTAAAGTAACATAATCTTTCAGAAATCATTCTAATAGGCTGATTTGCTTATTTTTCAGTTGAGATCAGATTGAAAATGTACAAATCAAATAGAAATCAAGTCAAATCTACTAGCAAACAAAGTTAATTTTTTTCAATTACAGATCAAATGCTATGACATTCTCAAATCATTTTTCAACTTTTTTCAATTCAACTTTTCACCTACCAGCTGCTTAAAATATAATTTGTAATAAATAAAAAGCATCATTCAGTTGCATTTTTCACATTGTAAATCCTCAGAAGAGCAGCTTTCATGAATAACTCAAGATACAATGCTGTGAATTACACCTATTAACCTTTGAAAACCATCTTTAAGAACTCAGGATTACAGATGTGCTCAATCTTTTTATGCTCATATGAATCATTCATGACACTGTATCAGCACTTTATCGCTTAATAGAATTATTCTCATCTGTGAGTGTGAATTTAGGTTACCCAGTTGAGGTCACACTAAAAAATTATGTCATTCAGCTCAGTCTGAAAAAAAAAACCATGATGTCATTACTGATTTCCAGGAAGCATTTTAGCATAGCAAATTCTGATGCTCCCAGAGTGTACTACAGGTGAATAGGTGAAGCTGAGGGGTGGAAACTAATCTACTTTCGTCTTCTGGAAAACCCAGTGATGTCACATATAAAGAGCTTTTGTGAGACTTGCAGTTTACAGATTATAGTTCCAGCACATTCCTTTGACCAGCCTGCCAATGTGTCATGTGTATTTAAAGAGCTTTACTCTTTAAAAAAACAAAAAACAAGCCGATTAATATCCTAATTGATGGGCAGTGTCATCATTACAGAAAGTACAGTATAATAATCCTCAGTAGAAGATTTTAACTGTGTCAGCATTTTTGACATCCAAATTAGCAAACCCTTTTGTCACGGAAATGGCAAACAAATGACAAGAACTACAGTAATACTAATACATTTCAAGGTAGGTGACACAAACTATAGTCATGCTCCTTCAAGGCCTGATGAAATCACACACTGACTTTATGTCTTCATTTCGTGGGACTGGTGATGTCACCAGTCACAGAAAGAGAGTTGGGGAACTGCAGCAAATTATGTTGAACTTTTTTTTTAATATGTATACTTCTATTCAGCAAGGATGCACTAACACTGATTATAAAAACATCACAGGACTATATTACATTGTAAAACAATTTTTTTAATACTTATCTTATATATTTTACAATATTTATTGTATTTTTGAATAAATAAATTCAGCCTTGGTGAGCTCTTATTCAAGGGCATTAACAAAATATATAATAAATGTCAGTTTTTTTTTAAAGAATACTCAAGAAAAGTAACTGAATGTGTTAAAATAAGTTCTTATTCCTATTTTTTGTTTATCTTCCCTTGAAACCTTTAGCTTGTGGGGCTCCATCTGCTGTTCAAACATACAATATACAATCTTTAAACGAGACTCATTATGTAAACATTTGCTTAGATTCCAATATATCTGTTTGAATGCAGTGTTAGGGAAAGATAAGTATAGAAACACTTTACTAAATCAAACATCATTACACACTTGCACTTTACTAAACTCAACTGACATGTAGATAAAGCCTTAAAATGCACGTCTGAAGCCCTGAGTGCTGAAGGAAAGTAGACTGTGATCGGCTATCAGATAGAGATGAATAGGAACATGTCTCAGTCTGATCCCTGGACAGCTGTAATATTCTAAAAGACCTATTGCTATCGATTCCCTAAGGCCTTTGTGGAACAGTAACTATGGCCTTCTTGGCCAGATCAAAAGAGGTCAGGTGGAGCTGAACCTCTTTAACACATTTCATCTTTCAGATGGAGGCATAATCCAACAAGCAGGTCAATTTATGAGCACCGACATGAAATGATCCATTTATAGGACTCAATGTTGACACTGGACAGAAGTCAGTTTAAGAAAAATAGGAAGTATAGGAAGACACAACACATCTTAAATACTTAACATTACACAACAGACGAATGCTAACTAAACTAACTACTGGATCTAAGTTAAAAATAATTATTAAGGATTACATACAAATATTGTACACAAAAACACAATTGCATGTGACTATATGGTAAGCCTACAATAATGACTGTAGATTTCAGGGTTTTTTTGACACGGAATGTCAGGCTAATGTCTGTAAACATGGTCTGGCTACCCTCAAAGAACATCTAGCTAGCATTCCAATTAACTTATGAACAACCAATAAAAAACTGTTCCTCTTCCAGAAACTTGTAATTTTGGTTCAACAATGTCAATAAAAAGCAGTGCACCTATTAATATAAAACCCACATAAAATACAATAAATACAGAGAAAGTAAGCCAGTGTGCTAAAGAGGGTCGGTTTATGTTTCTCATGCATGTAGTTTCCAGATGTATTTATAATTGCAGCCAAATTAGAAAGACTCATTTATGAGCAAAGAAAATAAAACAAATACCCTGAAAAGTCTTTGGAGAGGCTAAAAGTAAAACATCTTGTTATTTCTGTTTGTGCCACAGCTAAATGAATAAGTAATATTTCCAAGAAGCCAAGAGATATTTTTGACCTATGACTGCAATGTTTTTTTTCCCCGTGCTGACTCTCTCTCTCCTTCTCTCCTCCTGTCCCTGAGTTTCTGCAGTTATAATCAAGGTTAATAGATTCAAGTGTTTAATCTTATAAATGGATATACTTTGAATAATACAGCTTGTTAATTCTGCGTTCTGGACAAGATTTCACAGTGGAATAGAATGGGAGGTAGGAGAACGTGAGGCGCTGGTTTATGAGGTTGAGCTAAAGCTAATACTATATTTAGACATGCTGATGTGCATTGTAATTGCTCCAGGGCCATGCTAACATGGGGTCTGGACCAACTATATAATAGTGGCTATCAGCAGATGATTAGGCACATGATGGTGAAGTGTTTCGTACTGATTTGATTTCACTCCTTTAATAATGTAAGTGTGTGATATTATATATGCAAGTGCCTGCTGAGAAGACCAGACCAGCTTATACTGTACTAGCATAAACCCCCACAAGTAGAAACAATACAAAATTCTTTGTTTCTGTATTATGTATGTTGTTTCTTGATCGTGTAGGGATCCTTGCTATCTATGGGAGGGTCAGAGAGCTCTCAGAACTCATCATAAAAATCTTAATTTGTGTTCTGAACATGAACGGAGGCCTTATGGGTTTGGAACAACATGAGAGGGAGTGAACTATAGTTTGGGTGAACTATATCTTAAAAGACCAAACTGAAGCTTTTTCCGAAAAAGTGAATAATTTTGACAAAAGTAAAATTCTGTTATTTCTATTGCTATTTCTACCATGATGTCTTGTTAATTAATTATTCATAATGATTCACCCATAATGTCTTGTCAATTACTGCCATACTACAAGCAAATCAGGTACACTGTTAAAAAAAAAGGCAACAATTATTAGTGTATGTTTGACAAGAAAATTCAATTCCAATTTTTTATTCAATAATTGGACAGAGAAAATTTACTATTTCTGAGTGAAAAATGTTTTGAGCATGGGATTACTTGTCCAATTGAATATTAATTACCTGAAGCCATATAATTAATATTCATGAACCAAGCTGAAATGATTTATTATAATTGTGCAAAACCTACAATGTGTTCTCCCCAGGAGAACAAAGGCGTTATAAACCATAGTAAGTAATATCTTCAAAGGGCAGACCACCTAATTTTTACTTTATTAGCAAAAAAATAAATAAACATTAAGATCAGATTACAACGAGTTAATGAAAGAATTCAAATGTACCCATTAAACTACCCATTTAATGAAAAACAATTTAAACTGTTAGATTTGTCTTTGTGTCATCACATAATGTTTATCTTTTAACTGAAAATAAAACAGCACACACTTTACCTCTTTTTCATTAATAGGCCACAAAGATGCATCCCAATGCATGCCTTCTATCTACTCTGGACTTAGATCAATACAAAGGCCTTACTGCACTATTAGCCTATTTCTCTTCATTCATTGCAGCTATTCATCAGCATACTACATTCTCTAGAAGCTCCAGTTATCAGAAGAGAGCACTGCTGATGCTCAGTAGCAACAGTGCAAATGCTGGAAAAACAACTCAAGTGCTAAACTGTTTTAGGTTTTTAGAGATATTTTTCTCTTTTTTTGGATCAAGATGATTATTGGAATCATGTTGGAAGCGTAAATTGCCTTCTAGCAAATGTATGACAGAAAAACAAGTATTGGATCATCAACAACATTACAAACATCTCTGGCTACCTAATGGTTAGCGCAGCATTTAGATATCGATTTCCCTATTGATCATGGATGTCTGCAGCCTGCTTGACATTAACACAAAAGCAACGTGCAAGGAGCATATTGATATGTGCTGTCTGAAGGTTGACGAGATGGTGCATTTTAGCATACCAACTACAACAAATGTGATCAAAAACACAATACCATCATCGTTGATAAAGCAGTCAAAACCCTGTGTAATATTCAACATTGAGCACCTCCTGTAAGGAAAGCACTATGTGTGGTAAGATTTATGTAAAAGAGACTGGTGCTAGCTGTCACAAGGGCTGTTTGGTCCAATTGCATATATAAATGCATAGATATACATATAGCCTATATATATTTCTGAAGCATTTATTAATCCTAGTTCATTTTAATTCAACATTTACAAATAACATTGTTAAAATTTAGTGTAGTAAAATTTGGCCTGAGCTAAAATGAACATTTAATATTAAAAAAGGTTAATACATACTTTAACAAATGTATTGCTCATTATTATTGGATCATTCAGCTGACTAATAAGACCTTATTGTAAAATGTTATCATATTTTGCCATTTTATACAATTCATTCATTACAGAAAGCCAATGCACTATCTTAAACTTTATCATTATTTCTGAACATTAATACTAAAACATTCAATAGCTTCTTCTGTAGTCAAGACCTTAAGGTATGTGTTTATACAGAAACTGACATTCAAAAATAAACCTACTCTTACAAATTTTCACTTGAGTAAAAAATGTGTGACAACCAGCCCCAGACTCCACTCTATTTATGTTTGTTTACATGAGATAGAGTCTGCAAATGAGAAGTATATGCGAGGAGGCCGCATTCCCTGCATGTCTGTTTGAATATATCGTTAGGCAGACGTTACTGTAATGCAAATTACGAGATCGGCTTGTGACAAGCTGTAATTGATAGAAATCCCTCGTGCTTGCATGTGTGTGGTAGACCGCTCAGTCTAGCTTTCCATTGCCTGCATGCGGAGAGCTCATATTTCCTGCTGTGACGGCTCTTTTTCATCGGCTCTCTGGATTGTTTAGACTCCTCTTTTCTTTTATGGCTCTCTGCCAGCAGCCCGGCACACCTGGGTAATCCTGCATGGCACCGGAGCCCTGTTGGGACTACACAAGAACATATTATCCAACCCTGGCTAAGGCAGATAAGTGCCTGTGAGTGGCAACTGCGACGTGGGGGGAAATGAACGGCAGAGCAGCGGGGAGGAAACTGGCGGGAATACTGATGAAGTTTGAGGGAAATTCAAGAGCCCTGCAAAAGATGTAATGCATAGACTTTACAATATTACGGCGAGGAGATTGTGTTTGTATAGATCACGGTTTGTCTATAATGCTTTGAGCCCGAGTGCTGGAGGTCTTTAGTGTAAAATTCAGGTATTTAGGATTGGTAGGTAATCTCAGACATGGTGATGCTGTTAGTTTGTGTCTCAGGGGTCTAGTCTCTTGCTCTCTTAACCCCCCTAAAAGAGCTGATAAGAACTCCTGATTGGATTTCTTGGAAATGCAAGATCTTCATGGAAGCGTTTCTTAGAATACAGTACCTATCCAATTTAGAAGTACTGGTGTTATTGCACTGACAGCTCCTCTGTAACTCTTTCACATCCCTTAAACACCTTTCGAACATAAATCTCAGTAAGAAACGGATTCTCTGAGCTCGCAAAAAGTCCTGCAAATCACTGCAGTTTGCATTCACAAATTTCACTACAGTAGCACATCATACAGAGATTCTGCAGGGCCCCCAGCTTATGAATCCATTTTTAATTACCAAAAACGGAGCGCCTGCTGGGGTACTGGAGTTCACAGAAGTTCACTTCGTTTGATGTTTCTATTACAGTCTCACTTTCCTGTGTGAAGTAATGCTTGTTGAGATGTCAGATAACTTGCTTTCAAATCTGGCACAATTGTTTCTTCACTCCTTTTTCTTAAGGTTATGTAATAGTTTCCACTTACTGTAGGTTGAGACTGTAATTATAGGGTGTTTCATGATATATATACACACTAGTGTTCAAAAGAAATTAATACTATTAATATTTCAAAGAATATATTACTTTTATTCAGCAAGGAATTGCACTGAATGGATCAAAAGTGAAAGCAGGCATTTACAATGTTACAAAACATGTCTGTTCCATATCAGTGTTGTACTTTTGAATGTTTTATTCAAAGAATATTAATCGTGTGACACTAGACTGGAGTTTTAGCTGCAGAAAATTCAACTTTGGGATCTCAGGAATAAATTAAATGTTTATATATATTAAAACAATAAATAGCTGTTTTAAATTGTAATATATATTTAAGGTTTTGCTGTATAAAATAAATGCAACCTTTGCAAACATAATGCTTCTTTTAAAAAACACTGAAAAATATTAGCAATCCCAAACTTTTAAAGGTCGACATAAAGAGTTTAAGGTTTTAGTCAATATTGCAATAAAAGGCAGAGATATAGCTTAAATATTATAAAAGAAGAACTTTAACATGAATCTGTTTTGCTTCTAAAAAACTCTTTTTTAGAAGAAACATAAAGTGGCCTTTTCATACCACAATCGGATCTAAATGTGAGTTTGATAGTATTTAACACTAATAGCACTAAATAGCAGTGTGGGGGGAAAAAACATATATTTAAAATAACTTACCAAAATGAAAGTAAGTATATCTCTTTTACACTGAATGCTAACTGTGTCCAAAACCATAAAGGGGTTTTCTGAGAAACTGGAACTACAAAACAGCAATCAGTGTTTCAGATTTCAGTCCTAGTACAGTATATATTTGTATATTGCAAGTTTGAAATCAGGATGCATCCATCTCAAATTTCCTCCATTTCTCAAATATCACTATGAGGGGACATCTGTGAGTGAGGAGAAACATTTAATATGTGTCTGTCTTTCCCATTTGCTGTGTAAAGTTTAATGAGAGGCTCTAGGGTTGGCACCGCATGAATTATGTATACATTATTCTATTTTAAAGCCCACACCAGGCATCTATCTTTCGGATGGACCGGAACCAATGTGATGGACTGGTTGAAAATGAAAGGCCTGGGGCAGATGCGCTAGAGACATCACACAGAAACACATTACCAGGAGAGTGAACCTATGTGTGTGTGTGTGCTCATGTGTGTGTGTGTGTGTGTGTGTGTGTGTGTGTGTGTGTGTGCGTGTGCGTGTTTATGTTGCTAAGTCCCAAGAGAACTTTATATTAAAAATAATGTATAGGAACAAGGGTTCATCCCTCAGGACCTACCAAAGGAAATACAGAGATGAGACAGCAGAAAAAATAGAGGGAGAAGAAACCTGTATGCACTGAACTGCACAAGAAAGCAGAACCTGAGAATAAGAACCTGAAGTAGGGATGGATGGATCTTGAAGTGTCAGTTCTTCAAATACTGATAAATCTATGCTTCCATTGCTAAATCTTCAGTTACATATCTTACGTTTAAAAAAGAAATGCATACCTGATTTATGATTGCAAATTTGGATCTGTAAGGTTTTTAATATTTTGGTTACACTTTATGTTGAGGCCATAGTCAATTTTATATTAAAATCAAGAGATGAACAATGAAGTACCAAATTAAAACCAAATATTATTACAAGTTAACGCATATTCCAACAATATTGATAATGCTTAGATTGATATTGGCTAAACTCAAGTGTATCTTTAAATGTAACAATAACAGTGGAAATGTGATCTAATACACTGCCCTCCAAAAGTTTGGAAACGCCCCTGGAAAAGCGTGGTTACCCTTTCAGTCGAATCACTTCAACCAGAGAGACCAACTGCCTTTGAGCTTTATACAAAAGGCAAATGAATATTGGCGTTCATTTGATTGCGCTCAGGTGCGCCTCATCACTGCGTGAGTATAAGAGGGCACGAGCGGAATGCACATGCAGATTTTCGCTTCAGAGCCGAAGCTGTTCTGAGCTACTACAGGAGACCCCCTGCAAGTTCTGGAGACCGATCGAGGAAGAGTCCTGATTTTAAGAGTTCCTGCGTTCCTGCTCTCTCGTTTGACAGTGTTTTATCTGGGCGGGTGTCAGCGGATCCTGCAGGCTGTTAGCCTTTTTAAAGGCTGGATGTGCCAGTCATCTTGCGAATCCAGTGAGCAAAAGACCTTTTTGAGTGCACGGAGTTGCAGCGATAGGTCTTCCCTGGGCAACCGGGAGAAAGTGCAAATTTTCCCACGGTTGGTGAGGCGTTCTCCGGAATGTCGAGCCGATCGTGCGTTTCTGGGTGCAGAAGTTTTCTCACCTCTTCGGACGGACATTGTCATTGCCTTGCGTGTCTGGGCCGAGCACACGCTGAGGCAGCGTTTGTGGATGGTCTGTGCGTTCATTGCGAGCGTATGACCATGGCTATGTTGAGGTCCTGCCTCTCGTTCCCAAGACGGCTCCCCTCACGTCCTTCCCATAAATCGGCGAGGCGCCTGGGGCACCTCCAGGTGTCCGTGCAGAATGTTCCGTCCGGTGTGACAGCCGCGCGGACTTCTGCCGCACCGCGTAGTCCCATGGTTCTCCTGGAGGAGACCACTCCCCCCGTAACAGGGCTGAGTGTGTCCTTCAGAGCGCTCCGAGGAGATTAGATGTCTTCAGCAGCATCAGAGGGTGAGTTAGATGGTGAGGCTGAAGCCGTCTCGGGAGAGCACCGCACTGCAGTGTCTCCTTTGCTCACGGTGGATACCGAACTGTCGGCTCTGCTCAATCGGTTTGGAGGTGCCGCGTGAGCCTTCAGCCGACCCTTCGCGGCTGGATGATTGGTTTCTGGGAGCTAGAGATGCGGCCCCGCCGCGCTCTCTCCCAGTGCCATTCTTCCCGGAGGTGCACGAAGAGCTTACCAGCTCGTGGCGAGCCCCTTACTCGTCATGCCTGTGCCCAGGCTGTTCGCCCCTCGCCACTCTAGATGGCGGTGCAGCCAGGGGGTATGCGGCGATCCCTGGAGTGGAGCGTGCTGTTGCGGTGCGTTTATGCCCGTGCGGCATCTCCGCTTGTGGTGATCAGCCTCGTCTCCCGTCTGAGGCATGTAGACTATCGTCTGCTCTCGCTGGCGATGCCTACTACACCGCCGGCAGGCTGCCACCATTGTGCACGCGCTTGCAACGCTTCAGGTCTACCAGGCTAGAGTGTTGCAGCAGAGATAGGGACAGAAAGCTTCAAGACCTTTTGGAGTAAATTCCAACACCAAGGAGCAGCATAACTAAAAGCAGTCTTACCAAATTCAGTTGTTACACGTGGGACATTTAGAGACAGAATGTTAACAGAGTGGAGATTGTATAGGTAATGATTCTTGGTCAACTAGTAAGATAACCAGGTAAATTACCATTAATAGCTTTAAAAATATAAATGTGCCAATGGAACCATCAACGCAGACCTAAAGAATTAAAACCAGTTAATTCATAAAGACGACAGTGATGAGTACATAACTTGGCATTAGTAATGAATCGTAATGCACCATGGTAGACTGTATCAAGTGTGTGCAGCATGGTAGAGGCTGCATGCATATAAATAATATCCCCATAGTTCAAGACTGGTAAGAAATTGGCACTAATCAATTTCCTCCTAGCTTTGATAGTAAAACAGGACTTATTTCTAAAATAAAAACCGAGCTTTACTCTCAATTTTCTCACTAATTTTTCAATATGAACTTTGAAGGTTAGCTTCATCTATCCATAGACCAATGAAACATTTTCAACACACTTCCCATCTAGTGTGGAAATGACAGTTGATGCAGGTACTGTATGAGACTTTGTGAAATGCATCACTTAAGTTTTACCAATGTTTAATACCAGTCTAAGTTCAATAAAGGTGGCCTGTCATAAATTAAAAGACTGCTGTAGGGATTGATAAGCTTAAACTAGAGTGGGGGCGGAACAATATAATACTGTATCGTCTGCATAAAGATTTTATTTTGCCATTATCGCCGAACCCCCAATGAGGCAGAACTATTTGCATCGACAACTACAGTCTGTGTTCTGTTGGCAAGATAGTTTCTGAACCAATTAACTGCTTTAGTGCCCAACCCAATGTTCCGGAGCCTCTCAAGCAGGATACAGTGATCAACTGTGTCAAAGGCCTTTGACAAGTCGATAAACAGGGCAGCACAGCTCATTTTATTGTCAAGGTCACTGATGATGTCATTAAGCACCTTAGTAGCTGCAGTAATGGTGCTATGCTTAGCCCTAAAGCCTGACTGTTCCTGTGAAAGTATCTGATAATTTTGCAGGAAGCCCTTAAGTTGGGTATTTACTAGAGACTCTAGGACCTTTGCAAGCACAGACAATTTGGAGATTGGGCGATAATTATCAAGAATAGAGGGGTCCCCCCCTTTCAACAGGGGCAGCACATAGGCTGATTTCCAAACATGTGGTAAGTCATTTGAAGGCAGGGACAAATTAAAAATGTATGTAATAGGTTCCACTATGATATGCACAGATATTTTAAGTAAAGCAGGATCTAGGCCATCAGGACCAACAGATTTCCTATCATCAATTTCCTTAAGAACTACAGATGAGGGAATGAGTTCAAAATCAAATCCCTCACTGACCAAAGAAGCAGGTAAGTTATATTGAAAGGGTGTGGAAACATGGTTGTGTGAGATCTCTTCAGGATACGATAGTTCAAATAAGTCACCTGCCTTAATGAAATGATCATTAAAAGCATTGACAATATCATTCTTGTTTGAAATATGTTTGGTATCTTTAACTATGTGCTTGGGGAGAGCATAGTCACTGGTGGGTAATTCCAAAGATTTTATCGTCTTCCAAAATTTAGATGGATTATTTAGATTTGAGGTAAGGTAGTAGTCAGATTTGCACTTTCTTACAAGATAGGTGCATTTATTCCTAAGATATCTAAAGTTAGTGCAGTCAGATTGGAGATTTGTGGTCTTTGCTAAGGCCCAGGCTGCATTTCTCTCATGGATCAGAGAAGACAGTTCCTTAGAGAACCATTATCATTATCACACCCTTTAATTCTATAGCATCTTAGAGGGGCATGTTTATCAGTAATCGAAAGAAAAAGTAATTGAAAATAACTCCATGCTACATTGATATAAGACTAATTCTAGAGAAATCACAGGTGTTTAATTCATGTAAAAAAGCTTGTTCTACAAATCTTTTGAAAAAGAATACGTGGCTTAGATTTATGGAGCTTGGTGTCCCTAACACATGCTAGTGCAATGATCACTAATGTCGTTAGCGAATACCCCTATTCCTTTATATTTCTGAGGAGTGTTGGTGAGTATTAGATCTATTAGGGTTGACTTATCTGGAAATTTTGTATTGGGACGTGTAGGGAAGGGAACTAACCGAGTAAGATTTATAATGACATTTAGCTCATTACAGATATTTTTCAGGCAATCAGAATTAGCAGAGAGCCTTTTGTATAAAGCTCAAAGGCAGTTGGTCTCTCTGGCAAGTTCCCATATGTAACGTCTCCGTTCCCTCCATCAGGGAACGTGGGTTACGTACGTAACCTAGACGTTTTGTATGTCATTGTTTAGTTCAGTGTAGTTCCTATTCAGGAACTCGAGCTGCGTCGACGAGACACTTCTGGAACGCCTTCAGCGCGTTGGGCTCTGAATAGTGTGTAAAATCAGCCAATCACGGATTGGGGCGCCATTTGATGACG
>JAUMHQ010000083.1:12514843-12528523 GCA_032361165.1 Enteromius paludinosus
TGGTGAGGCTGAAGCCGTCTCGGGAGAGCACCGCGCTGCGGTGTCTCCTTTGCTCACGGTGGATACCGAACTGTCGCCTCTGCTCAATCGGTTTGGAGGTGCCGCGTGAGCCTTCAGCCGACCCTTCGCGGCTGGATGATTGTTTTCTGGGAGCTAGAGATGCGGCCCCGCCGCGCTCTCTCCCAGTGCCTTTCTTCCTGGAGGTGCACGAAGAGCTTCCCAGATCGTGGCGAGCCCCTTACTCATAACGCCTGTTGCTGTGCATTTGTGCCCGTGCGGCGTCTCCGCCTCGGGTGATCAGCCGCGTCTCCTGTCCGGGGCATGTAGATTATCGCCCGCTCTCGCTGGCGATGTCTACTACGCCGCCAGGCAGGCTGCCACCGCCGTGCACGCGCTTGCAACGCTTCTGGTCTACCAGGATAGAGTGTTGCAGCTCCTACATGAGAGTGGGCCTGACGAGGGGGCAATGCAGGAACTTCGCGCTGCGACTGACCTCGCTCTTTGGACAATGAAGGTGGTAGCGCGTGCCCTAGGCCAGGTTATGTCCACCATGGTGGTCCAGGAGCGATTTCAATGGCTGAGCCTGACGCAGGTGCCGGCCGCCAAGAGAGCACGCTGTCTCGATGCCCCCATCTTCTAGGCTGGCCTGTTTGTCGACACTGTCGAGGACTTAGCCCAGGAGTTCTCCGCAGTTCAGGAGCAGACCGAGCTGATGTCTCACGTCCTGCCTCGGCCGGCCATCCCGCCACCGAGTGCTCATCTGTCTGCTCGTTGCCGAAGGCGTCCCCCCGCAGCACCCAGAGAGGATCCTGCTCCGACCCCCAATCCTGCTCCCTCGCCGAGCTGGCTGCGGGCGAGGGGCGCCGTCTGCTGCTCAGGGACCGGGAAGCGTTCCTGACACAGGCAGCCCGGAGGTGATGAGCAATGCTCTTTGGGTGACATCGATGACATCTCCGTCCCCACTCCTGGAGGAGGGCCAGAAGCTTCTGTGTTTACAGAGAGAGCAAGTCTTAAAAGAAATGTCATCACCTCTGGGCCCAGTGTCCAAAGGCCTCCATCTAACACAAACTCTTTTTGTCTTTACAGATGCTGACCCAGGACGCTGTGTCGCCAGCGCGGGAGCCAGGGAGACAGGTAAGCACTGCTCAATGCGGCCAGACGAGCTGTCCCTGTGCCCGCCCCACTACGGGCTGCCCCACTGCTGGCATGGCGGTGAACGTTCCCCTGATACCTCGGTCGACTCGGCTTGGAGCCTGGAAAGCGCTCCCCAGTCCCTCGCAGTGGTTGATTCGGACGGTACACCTCAGCTAGGTGATTCAGTTCGCCAGGAGCCCGCCCTGGTATCGCGGCGTTCGCTCTACCTCGGGCCGTTCAGAGAGCCATGCTGCGTGCGGAGATTGCTGTCCTATTGGCGAAGGAAGCAATCGAGCCTGTCCCTCCCGCCGAGATTAGGTCGGAGGTTTACAGCCCTTACTTCATCGTGCCCAAGAGTGGTGGGTTGAGACCGGTCCTAGATCTGACAGCTCTGAATCGGTCTCTTCTCAAGATCCCATTCAAGATGCTCACTCCGAAGCGCATACTGACATGCATTCGGAGCCAGGATTGGTTTGCAGCCATTGACCTGAAGAACGCGTACTTTCATGTCTCGATTCTGCCTCGCCACAGACCCATATCAGTATATCAGTATCGTGTCTTACCCTTTGGCCTGTCCGTGTCTCCCCGGGTCTTTACGAAGCTCCCGGAGGGTGCCCTCTCCCCGCTATGGCAGGTGCCATATGTTGCCCATCCAGCCTTTCCAGCGCTGTCATATATACCATCACTCAAGCGCGAGCCCCCTCTACGAAGCAGGCTTACACTCAGAGATGGGGTCTGTTCGTCAAATGGTGTTCCTCCCGTGGAGAGGACCCACATGGATGCACGATCGCAGTTGTGCTTTCCTTCCTGCAAGAGAAGTTGGAGCGCAGGCTGTCCCCTTCAACCCTCAAAATATATGTCGCTTGGTGGTAGAAGCCGTTTCCCTGGCCTATTTATACCAGGGAGAGCCTTACCCCATAGGACTGAGAGCTCACTCAACAAGGAGTATGGCCTCGTCCCATGCGGATATTTGTAGAGCTGCGGGCTGGGCAACACCCAACACCTTCACCAGGTTTTACGACCTCGGCGTAGAGGCCGTGTCTTCTCGTGTCCTTGATCAGGACAGCAGGTGAGTGAGAAGACGGGCTGGTGCCATCTTGCTGCGCCGCTCCCACGGGACCCATGCTTATATATTCTCAGAGTTCCCTTAAATGTGCGCAACCTGAGTCCTCCCTGCCCCACAGTCGGACTACAGCGGAATAGCTCCGGCTGTGCTTCCTCTGGGTCTCCTTTCGCCAAGAGGTGTGGCAAAATATCTCCACAGTCAGCCAGAAGGCTGTGTTTCCCTTCAATTATATCCATATTCATATCAATATATTGAATTTTCTTGTCCCGCATGCAACAGTTCATACTTCAAGCGCTCCACCCTCAACCGCTTGCTTCAGCACCACTGAAAGCAACTCTGTCGCGCTGACGCCGGCTACGGCTCTTCAGCAAAAACTTGCATGTGCATTCCTCTCATGCCCTCTTATACTCACGCAGGTATGAGATATTTTGCTAAATCTTTGCTAAAAAATCTTTATATTTTCTGTATATAAAACTATTTGAAAATCTGAAATCTGAGGGTGCATAAAATCTAAATACTGAAAAAAATCAACTTGTTCAAATTAGGAAATATTATATTTACAGTAGGAAATTTAAATGGAACATGATCTTACTTAACATCCTAATGATTTTTGGCTATTGCTACAAATGTACCCCAGTGACTGTTCTGTTGCTGTTAATCCTTTTACTCATCAAAGAATCCATAAAAAAGGTATATTAAGTATATTAGAAAACAGTTCATTTAAATTGTAATAATATTTCACAATATACATTTTTTTCTGTTTTTATGATCAAATAAATGCAGCCTTAGTGAGCATAAGAGACTTCTTTAAAAAACACGGCAGTGTATATATTTGTTTATTTTTTTAGGTTAATTTAAAGTTAATATTTATATTTAAAAAAAAGCCCATTCTGTCCTTATTAAAAAGTATCACATTGGCCTTGATAGTACTTTGTGTCAAACTGAGGCACAGAGGGAAGGAAAAAGCTGTAATGAAGCATTCTGATAACGTGTTTCTCTCTGCACAGATGGGTTCAGCTGGAGTCTGCTTCGCCTGGGGGAACCTCGATGGGCACAAATCCTAAATCACATATGTCCCCTCAGGCGCATCTCTGCTGTTTGCCTGCAGACACTGCAGCATCTAGAAATTCTGAATAAGGACTTGAATAATATTCTCTCTCACACACAGACGAATACCACATCAGGACTATTCCCTCATGCAGGAACTAAATTCCTTAGTTTATTCAATACCTACACAAGATCAATAATTTTAAGGCATAAATGCCAAGGTCAATGGCTAGGGGACACAGGGTCCTCCTGGTTGTCATAGAGACCAGCCTCAGTCTCCATAGTGAGCTGCCCCTGTCTTAACTGACCTCCTGTGGCTCATCAATTTAGTGACCCAAAGACATGACTCAGATTGTCTATTAGTCGATCAGTTCTGTGCAATCAATAACATTGCCACGGCTGGACTCTTCTTCATTTAATCAAAGACCAAGACTATTCTACCACTGCCATTTGTGAATGATACTGCTCATTACATATGTCTCTGCACCAAGGATGGGCTGAGCTGAGCGTTGTTGGGACTTTTCCCAGTGGGACAGTTGATCTCTGGGACAGCTGCCGAAACCAAATCCAGACACAAAATAAATAAACAAAGATTTGAAAGGAAGAATAATGCTCCCCCTTTATATTACGTGTCCTTAACTACTATGTGCTTTTTACATTTAAATGAATAATTTTATACAATGCAATTATTGGGTACATACATTCATCAGTAAAATAAATAAATAAATACATAAAAATCTATCTACACTAAACTGTTGTTTGGAGTTGGTTCTTTTCCCCAAGTCTGCATTTATGTATTTGAAAATACAGTAAAATAGAAATATTAATTTAAAATAGCACTACTTTAATATATTTTAAAGTATTATTTAATATTTAAAAGGAGCCTTAAAAAATTTTGTTACGTCCCAACCACTGATCTATATGATGACTGGATCGCTCATTGAGTTCTAAACTGCCGACAGCCAGTGAAGCCCCGAAAGTGTTCGATCCGATATTTATTTCATACTAAGTTTGCGCAAATTTACTAACATTACCGTCTACATGCAAAATATTATAATTCATTTAACAGACATTTAAATCATGACCTGCTTCAATGCTGCTGATGAAATCATTGTAGAAACATTTGCAGTTAGCCTATTTCACGAATAAAAGCAAAACTATAACAAAATTATAAACCAACAAACAAAATTATATGAACAGTGAATAACAGTACAAGGCGAATAAAGGTATATTTGTAAACAAAGCATACATCTTTCTTTAGATTTAAGAGTAAGCACTTTGTAATTTGATATTCAGGTCTGTATATCATATCCATCTAATGTTTTCTCATTGAACTCATACGATTTCCTATAAATTCAACTGAATGTATAGAAACATTGAAAACTATCAATATGGCGGTGCAGCAGCTTCCCTTACATGACGTCATGAGCAATCCAGTTCTCTATTACAAATCAGTGGTTCCAACCTTGTTTTTTGTCCCCGTCCATCCAATCACTGTCACAGATCATTCCGACTTAATTTGCGTGCTGAGTAAAAAAAAATCACATCCAGTATAGACGGCATAATAGGTTCTATCGGATGTTTATCACGTTGCACCGCACTGCTCTCGTCTGGTGTAGACACAGTGAGAGAGAGGTGAGTAGCCTAGGCCCGTCAGATAAACAGAGTGGATATAGCCGCGGATGATGAGAAAAGAAAAAAAGAAGGATTGACAAGGATATACAAGAACATTATGTTGACCAAATTGTTACACCATGTCTACTTAGGACCAAAATGGCGCTACAAAATACATAAGACCTATTCTGCTGTCTACACTGGATGTGACGTGGCAAATTCCCATCAGAAAATGCATGCTGCGTTCTATTTATGACGTATTGACACATGTTTCACTTTGTTGTGTCAAGACTTTTGCTGTTACAGCGCGGCGCGGCAGTCTCGTTCAGTGTAAACATGGTGTTAGTTAATTATTTAAAAATCAATATTGCCCATGTGAAAATCTGAGTGCACCTACAAAGAAAAAGTTAGGAGCACCATTGCAACCAGTGCAAAAGTTAGTCTGAAGCCCTGATATAGGAAGATTGCACTAAAGTGTATTATATTAAGGTGCTACACAAAGGCACTTCACACTGACCATGAATAGTAAAAACATGATTTTAACCATGTAAACAAGCCAACCGTTTACCCCCTGTGCGTGCCAGTGTATCACATGACCATTTCTTCTTGTGTGGCTGTGTCTAGAGCTGAGGTCAAAGGTCACATGAGAGGGGGATCTGTATAATAGCTTGAGGGAGTCCGAGATGAGGTGAAAGATGGAGGTTTCTATCACAAAGGCCTAGTTTGTTTGTTTCATGATGGAAAGAAAGAAAGGATTTTGTCTATTTAAAACCATAACTGAATAGAAATATTGCTCTGTGATTTACGAACACACAACTGCAATAACCACATGTGCAGCTTGATGACAAATGTTAGCTTGCAAAATGTAACAACCAGAAACAACTATAACACATGCACCATGATACTGCCTACCTATCAGACTAAGACAGCACAGAACAGGAAATCAGCTCAAGATATAAAACGTCACATGTGCACACATAAAATAAAGACAGAGAAATGTTCTTATACAGGATTTTAAAGTTCTACTAACAAACATGCCTACAGAGACTTCTGCGTTTCACTATACTCACTATCAGAGCATAAACTAAATCAGATCAAGCTAAGCTGAGCTAGAGGAAAAGCCCAAAACCAAATAATCTCAACCCTCCAATCCAAGACTTTCAGCTCAATGACAAATAAAGATCACCAACAATGCTACTGGCCAGCAATCTATCTCGTAAAAAAATCCCTTACAATACTTAAGTGAATGAAAGAAAAGGGGTACAAAAGTTTACAATCTCTTTTTAATTTACTGTTCCCTGATTATAGCATTACAGCCAAAAGTTATATAAATTAAAATAAAATAATTATAATAAAATATACAAAAATTAATAAAATAAGACAAAATAAATCAATAATTCAATAGTAAATTAAAAAATTTAAATGCAAATAAAAAAAGAATACATTTAAATAATGTAAATGTTTACGTAATGAAAAACATAATAATTAAATAAAATAATTTACTATTATAATTTTTTAAAAAATATAATACATTTTATATAAACAATTATATAAAATAACTACACTAAGTTATATATTTAAAAAATGTAACAAAAAGTATAAGCAGCTACAAAAAAAGTAGCGATCTCTATTACCTTACTGGGAGTTACTTATGTCTTATTGTACATTATCCATATGATTATTTATTATTAATGTACTTTTATTACCAATTATGCAACACAAGTTTAGTTTCTGACTTCATGGCTCTGTTAAAGGTATCTTTGTATGGTTCTGTATATTTTATTTGCTCCATGCATCTATTCTAAGCAAACAAGTCTTTTAAGTTCTTACTTTTACCCAACCAGAAGCGACTTATCTATTATTACTTCCAGTGGTGTCATATGTTGCACCCCACCTCAAGCATACATACTTGCATTTCAAACACAGCACACCCGGCGAGCACTGGGAGTCTCAGATCGCTTTATGAGAGACGGTTAACCTTCCTCAGCCTTTACCCATGACAGCTGTCAGCTTTGAAAAGACACCAGCCTTTCATTTCACACAAGGGAGAGCCAGTGAGTGAGGACGGCCTCTCATTCCAGGCTTTAGGTGGAGGACACTCCAGCACCCTCTGCATTATATAAGAACAGAGTGGTTTCATATTAGCCCACTGACTTTGAGCGCTTGAACTGATGGAATATTAAACAAGTGAAAGAGAGACAGGGCAGGAAACATGTGTAGTTCTCTTCTTTAGACCTGCAGGTTTGAATTTGTACCCACAACACATGATGAGCCTTTTACTGTCGTTCAACAAAGAAAAACTGTCTTATTTGATCAAATATAACATGCTCAAGAAAGAAAGAAAGAAAGAAGAGATAGAAAAGAAAGAAAAGAAAATGGCAGAACTTGAAAAATAATGATCAAGGATAAATCATTTATAATAAATACTGCAGAATTCCATTAAAATAAGAAGTGTAATTGCAGTTTTTGAGCAGCTTGAAATGAAACCCACTTAAAATATTTATAATAGTCAAGAAATCCTTTTTTTAATTTACGTACTGTGTACGTAATGGCAGCTGCCTTGCTGGAGCATTACGCTCCCATTACTTTTTAGCCAATCACCTAATGACTCTGAAGCAAAACAAATGTTACATCCTGACCATGTGATACAAGAACATACACCGTCCCAAGCACATCAATATACAGGGCTCTAGAGTGCGACCAATTTGGCAGAATATTTTAATAGTGCGGCTAAAAAAAATGTGAGGTCGCACCAGCCGTTTGAGGTCTTCGCAGCTCTAAAGGTCTCCCTGTGGTTCAACAACAGACACACATCAAGGCCGGGAAACACTTGGTGGTCTTCTTGGGAAGGATAAGCTTATTTCTTTCGTTTAGGCAAATGTGTCTGCTGCGTACTGCTGACTCAGATAACCAATTCAACATGAAATACAGCCTATTTCTTTATGTATGCAATTACATTCAACACGGAAGTATTAGAATCAGAAATTTATTTGAATTTACAGTTAATTATATAATAGCCTCTGTTATTCTATGTTGTTCTAAAATGAAAAGCTTACCATGCATCATCTTGAAATAAAGCTTCATGTTCGTACTGTAGGCCTATGTAATTAGTTATTTCTCTGAATAAATTATGATGTGTATAATGTTTGTAATGTCCCCATAGAGCAATATCTATTACAGACCCTCTAAGATCACGCAAATTCACTAACATTACCATCTACGTTACATGCAAAATGTTATGTATGCTAAATTAATCATTTAACAAACATTTAACTAATTATTTGCTTCAATGCTGTTAGCTAAATCATTGATGAAACATTTACAGTTAGCCTACACGAATAAAAGCGAAACTATAAGAAAATTATAAATCAACAAACTATACTTTTAACAATCCAGGGCGGGCACGAAGTAACGTTACTACCGGACCACACATACTGAACTGGGGACAACTTATAAAGGGAGGACACTGACGGATAATTAACATGACACACCTAAGCACAATGACACAATTTACAGCATTGTTGGAAAGCTGATATGAAATTTACATGATATTTACATGACATTTTCCTCTTTTTTGGTTGTTGTTGCGTACAGTTAATCTTTCTGTCGCTCGGCTCGACTGTTCCCTGGACCTAACCCATTACTGATGATTGGCAACAAGTTTGTTCGGCTACTAGGCCCGGACTCATTTTTCCAAAGCATGTTTGAAAAAGTAACTGATTTTAAGGATGTTAACTGAGAAAAACCCCCAAATATGAAATGTTAAACTAAATTTTAGTTAGAGTGTTATGTGTTGGAGATCCAATATAGTCAACTTATTAGACATTCTAATCACAATCCGTTCAGAAATAACTTTCTGTTTTGAGTTTCTGGGAAATTCTTTCCCTCAAACACATTCTTTGTGCATTCTACGGCACCTCCCATATACTCATGTAATGTTAATGTCTCAAACATTTGCAATGCAGCCACCAAAGACCTGTGCATTCGACAGAGAAAACTCTCCTCTTCCTTCTTTTATTAAAGTCTGCATGCATAACATCTACACTCTGAATGCAACCTTCCCCCCTCTAACGTTATATCTGCATCTCCCCCTCTCTGCGT
The DNA here is from genome assembly GCA_032361165.1 of Enteromius paludinosus. Taxonomy (NCBI): domain Eukaryota; kingdom Metazoa; phylum Chordata; class Actinopteri; order Cypriniformes; family Cyprinidae; genus Enteromius; species Enteromius paludinosus. The sequence continues at coordinate 12,523,806 of JAUMHQ010000083.1, forward strand.
TGTCCCATGCCTGCTCACGTATTCTTTTAATCTCTGCTTGGTGCTGTTATAATTGTTTTCTGTTCCTTTCATGATTCCTAACTAAGACCCAGAACGATTGCAACACAGATGAGTCCAGTGACAGCTCGCACTGAGATTGTTATCCAAACCTTGTACGACTGGCACCCTTGATGTGTCTGAGTTCAACACTGATGAAAGACCTGAAACATCAGAGTGATGTACAGTATGCCAGTGTGTCTTTGCCTGCCGTCATAACAGTGGCATAAGGTTACTGTTATTCTGCCCCCTTTACTCCATTTACACTACTGTCCTTCTACTTTATTTACTAATTTCCCATTCATACACAAAAGCAGATGGTGCTTTTGAGTTATTAGAACGAGTGAGGCTAAGAAATAAGCTGTCAGGTGATGACATGGCCTAACTCATTGTGAAAATGAATCATTGATTGAGCTATTAAGTAAGAAAATGCTAATTAATAGCATTTTCAAATTAAAAATTGTTTTGTTTTTGTTTTTGGTCAAAACTTTATCTGAACATGTAGTAGTTTGAGTAGCCCAAAAAATATGAATACATACAAATATGTTATTAAAATAAACAATTGTTTGTTTTTTGTGTAATTCAGATTTTTATATTTAAAGAAATAATGCAAGTGTCTTCTTTCAAAAGAGGCCAGCAATACTAAAGGATCATAGACTGCAATTAGTTAATTTTCAGGCCTCGTGTGAAGGGTTTGTTCCTGTTGGATACAGGTTTTGCTTGCTGTACAGCTGTCATTCATTATGTCTATGCGGCCATTATGCACTAAAACAACTCTCTGCTTTCCTCTTATTTAATGCAGATTAAACATACAGACACTTGTGGGTGTCTGCTCAAATCCCCACAACAAAGCATGAATACCAAAGTCCTTCCGGTTATGTGATGAATTCAGTCAGCGTGCAAACAACCACCCAAACGCACAGCCTAAAATACATTCACACATCAGTAGTAACCGTCTTGAGAAGGCTTACCCGATTCCCAGAAAAAGTCAAGTTGCTTAGACTGCCCCCTGTTGGCTTTCATATTTAATTGCAACTCAAACTTGCTGGTTCTACAGCAGATGGGGCTTCTGACAGACAGCTGCCAAGACAGGTAAGAGCATCTACTGGAAGCAGAAAACAAAGTTGATGATAAGAGAAGCATTTCATAGCAATAGCATTTCACACAACCTCAACCAATGTGGGACCTGCTCACTCAAACCCAAACAGGCAATTCAAACAATAGTCACTTGGACAGCATGATTAAAAATTGCAAATGGGTTGGAAAACAACATGTACATGAGGGTCTGTAATACATCTAAATAAGTGAGCAAGTAAAATTACAAAATGTACCCCGTACATTAACACCCGTATATTAACAAAATTAAACAGTGCCAACAATATCGATAGCTATAAGTCTTATTTTTTGGCATTGCAATGTTAAATACACTGTACTATGGCATTACAACCTGATACCATCACTACAACCCTTCAGAGAATCAAGGCAAGGCAAGACGAGACGAGGGGCACTGGCAGGTGCGAGAAGTACAGAAACAAGCACCCACACGTACAAGGTGAGGGAGGGGTGTTTAATGGGACCTCTATGGAGGCAGAAGGGAACATCTGTGGTCATTAGACTGCATACAAAAGGAACCCCCCTTATTCAAACAGTCTTAGGGCCTCTTTGGACGCCCGAGCTCTGAAGCGTACCCTCCTAATTCAAGGCTTTCAGCAGCAATCATCATTAACATTTCAGTATGCGTGTGTGTTTTGTGTTCACCCCCAACCAGCATGCAGAAAGTGAAATAGGTGGCACGATAAAGAGTCTTTTAGCGATTTGGTGGTTCGTCAAGTGTATTAACTGATCATAAATTATGCAAAGTGTGTGCCAGGATCTTTAATAACTGTGCTAAAATCACTTTTGGAAATAACACTTGGACACAATTGGCTGAATTTATGTTCCTTATATTCATGAAAAGTTGTATGCCAAAAGGTTAACCGTGCACATGTAAGAATTTAGTTTGTTTGTTCATATATATGTATATATATACATATACATAAACATTTATTTATGTAAAATTTAGAACCCACCCCTGGTAGGCTTAAAACAAATCAAATATTTAGTTTGTTTTAGAAAAGCTGACACAACATTAGAAGCTAAACGCTATTAATTTACAGTTCTCACATTGGATCCATGTTTATGAGAAGTTAAGAGTTAGATATGGTCAAAAAATACACAGTCCATGTTCTTCTGTCAATTGTGTGAATAGGATTCCATCTATCTATCCATCCATCCATCCATCCATCCTTTCTTTATGAGATATATAAAATGCAATATCCATTGCAATGTTACTCTTCAATACCTTCCTGATTAAAAAAGTCATAAAGTTACTATTTATGTGATATCGTCCAAAACCATCCAAGTTTAAGCTGTAATCAAGGCTTGGCATAGAAAGAATAGCTTGTCTTCAAAGATTAAAAAATAAGGCTCTGGCTCATAAGTATTTACTGTAACCACTGTATATCTCCTGTTTTTTCCATTAGGCTGTTGTGGGCTCCGGCTGTGGTACATTATAGATGGTGGATCATCCATATGGCTTATAAGTTATGACGTGTGCGAGACCATGACTGGAACTCCCGGCCATCTTTTAAAACAGTCTAATGAAAAGAGATTAGCCTTATCAATATTTATCAGATGAGCTTTACCCCCTCCCCCCCCTAACACACACTGCAAAGAACAGTCATGTCTGACCTGACAGATTTAAACATCAAATATGAGGATCTAATTTTAAAGGTTGCATAAATATCATACAGCGAAAGGCACAGAGGCACTTCTAAGGACAATATCACATAAACAGTAACTTTATGATTTTTTTAATCAGGGAGGCATTGAAGAGTTATATTGCAGTGGTTATTGGATATTGTATATCTCATAAAGGTTCAAATATACACACTTTTGCATCACATTTACATGCCAGTAATGCTTTCCAGCAGTTAATGGCATTTTTTCCTGAAGCAGTTACATCCTTTCAGAGACAATCACTCTACATTTCAAGCAATGCCGAGCAGAGACGCTCCGCATGCTGGGACTGATGATTGTCTCTTTCAAATTCATGTGTGGCCTTTCTCAAATCAAATTACCGCTTTGTGCCTGAGAAAAGCTTAGCGACTTTCTGGGAACTGGTTGCAGGTTTGGTGCACCGCATAGCAAAAGAAATATGAACATGTCTCATATTAAATTCTGATATTTGTGAGCAGAGACTATTACTGTGGACAGCAGCTATGATCGCTGACACATGGATATTAGCCCTGTGCGACATGCAAATGAGGCCGCAGACATTAGCCCATGCTTGAGGAGGTACAATCAGTTATTATCAGCTCAATCAAGCAAAGAGCTTCAGCAGTTATAATGACCCACACACCACCAGTCAAATGCAAAATGGGGCTGATTTTTAGCTTGCTGGAAGTGGAGGGCGGATGACTGAAATGTCTTTGTGTTTTTGTCTCCATTTGGTTTTGTAGAACTTTTGCTATTGTACAAAATCCAAGCCTGTTTAAAAAGTCATGATCTATTTGTGGTGTGAGAGACTCAAAGGCATTTGTATTAAAATATATATGTATGGCCTAAAAATATATAGCCAAAAAATACCCCATTATTTTGCAATTGTGTGAAAAAAGATGTGATTTTTTTTCCTTACAAACACACAGCTTTTCATCTGACCTGTGAATCACTGTGATACTGTATTTTTATCAATTGTTTGGACCCTCATTGCTATATTTCTCCAAATCTGTTCAGGTGAACAAACAAGCTCATCAGAATGAGTACATTTTCAAACAAATTTTCATTTTCAGGTAAACAATTCTTTTTCACTATTTTCACACTTACATCATTTGTACTGAACATGTGGGTTATGTCTGCTAAGATTATTCTACAGACAACTTTCAAACTTTTAAAAAGAATGACTAAACAACAGCTTAAAAAACAGAAATGAAGGAGATGTCCTTGCAGCCAGCTGTCTTTTTCTTCAATGAAGACTTGATACAGATAAAAAGTCTATATTATTAGACATCCCTCACATCTGTCAGTGTGGCTTCACACACGCTCCTGTTATCTCTCAGTATGTTTCGACGGTGGCTTGTGCGTGTCTGATGGCTTTTGAGAGCACCTCAATCATTCCTATGAAAGTCATAACCAGATGGGTGGACAAAAATAACAAAAATGACGCATGAAAAAGCATTTTAACTTTGAATCAGCCAACACTATTATGCAGCTGCAAAATGAGTCATTATTTTCTAATTAGCAGTATGTGTCAGTGATAAAAGATGCTTAACAAGACACAGTTGTACAAGCATATCATGAGCAAACTGCAGGTGTGCAGGAAAAAAAGAAAGGGAATAAGCTTTTTTTAAAAAGGCATTATATGGCTTATCATTGACAAACTGTTTCAGCAAAATACATTATGGGTTATGAATGGTTCATTTTTTGTTTTTGGGAATCCCAAACAGCAGGCTGGAATACATGCTACTGTAGGTCAAAAAACACGTTCATTTTCATATAATATGCATTTATTTTTATCTCATCTGCTCAATGACTCAGAAACTATTCCTTTAAAGGGATAGTTCACCAAAAAATGAAAATTAGATGTTTATTTGCTTACCCCCAGGGCATCCAAGATGTACGTGACTTTGTTTCCTCAGCAGAAC
>JAUMHQ010000083.1:12569340-12580296 GCA_032361165.1 Enteromius paludinosus
ACCAAGTATTGAGTGCATAACTGAACATAATTATTTGAAGGTTGACTTTTTTTGTATTAAAAACACTTTTCTTTTATCGGTCGGATGAAATATGATAATTTTTTGAGATAGGAATTTTGGGTTTTCATGAGCTGTGTGCCAAAATCATAAATATTAAAACAGGCTTGAACTACTTCAGTTGTGTGTAATGAATCTAAAATATATGAAAGTCTAATGTTTATCAGAAGGACCTGTATATGGTCTATAATAGTCCTTCAGTAGAAAATGGTTATGCATATACAGTAGTCACCATTTGAACTGGTTACATTTATTTGCAACTTATTTAATATTTTCTCAAAACCGTCTTGAATATAAAGATAAGCACCTGCAAGATATTTTGTATTTGTAAGTTTGCACGTTATAATTTAAGAATCATTAATGACCCCCTATATTTGATTTAAAAACCCAAAAAAAAAAAAAAAAAACAGATTGATTTAGTGAAATTAAATAATGATTTCATAAAAAATAAAAATAAATAGAATGATTGTGTCTCTAACTGGTCTGCTTGGCTAAAAGCACTTTTTTTCCTTTTTTTTGAGTTTCTGTATTGCAAGATTTGTAGATTAGCTAGATTTGATAGTTTACACTTTGCAAAAATGTTTGCAGTTTTTAATATTACGGTATTAAGGATTCAGGAGCACTACTAAAAAAAAAAAGAACAGACACTTTCTGATCAATGGCAGAAATTAACCTTCCCATTGATATTTGTGTGTTTGTTTAGTTATATTTACAGAATCACAGAAGTCACTGTCTTTGTCACGGATTTATCCATTAAAACGATTCAGTTAAACGGTTGATTCGTTTAGTAATGAAGCAATTGACTCTCTTCTACGATTCAATGGGTCATTGAATCGTAGACTCACTAGATTTGTTCAAAATCAAAGATTCATTTATAAACTAAACATAAACTGCGTTTAGATATTAATCATAAGTAAAATATTTTGTTTGTTACAGGTGATGCTGTAGTAGTCTACACTGATGGCTGCTGCACAGCCAATGGGAGAGTAGGAGCACGTGCCGGAATCGGTGTATATTGGGGTCGTGATCACCCACTGTAAGTCATCATTGATCAATAGCTTTTTTAATTTTTTACATTTTCAGTTTTGTAAGTGTTGAAATGGCTTTGAATTATTTTAAATCCTCAGTAATGTGGCTGAGAGGCTTCCAGGAAGACAGACCAACCAAAGAGCAGAACTGCAGGTAAGAACAGTGAGATGCTCGCAAGCAGTGTTCCGTCTTATACCCTTTTATCGATAACCGTATCTTTAAACCTCTCTTCACAGGCTGCTTGCAAGGCACTCGAGCAAGCCAGAGAAAAGAATATTAAAAAGGTTGTGCTGTACACAGACAGCAAGTTCACCATTAATGGTATGTGCTCCTTGCTTTTCTGTTCAAATACTTGAATTAGAAAAAATTGAATTGGATTATCATGCACATCTCGTGGTAGTAAATCGCTATCGTTTTCAGTTGGAGCTGCATTTACTACACGGAGCCATTTAAAATATAAACATAACAATCTTAAATATATACATGCATGTGTGTACTTGCATATTAGTAATAAATACACACAATTAACAATCTTTTATTTTGGATGCAATTGATTGTTTGACAACACTATATACACATACTCACTCGCTCAACTTAACCTTTTTTTTTCTTCAGTATTTGTGCACTGCTATTTTTTTTGCTTTCTAAAGGCATTACAAGTTGGGTTAAGACTTGGAAGTCTAATGGCTGGAGGCTTAAAGGTGGTGGCCCCATTGTCAACAAGGATGACTTCCAAAAGTTGGATGAACTAAATGCAGAACTTGATGTCGTATGGGTATGTTTTATCTGTACTCACAGTAATGTGCATCTCGAGCGTTATGTCCCAACCTTTGTGTGGAAACATTCTTTTGGGCTGCAAATGTGCAGTTGTAGTCCTTTACCCTATTATTTTTAATAAAACGCACAAAGAGAGATGTCTTGCATATCGGCATGCTTTTCATTGATGCAGGTGATTTAAGGGGGGAAAGTTATATCAGAGCAGCTGATCTATTAAAAATGCTGTGATGTATAGCCATTATATTGTCTGGAAGCAATATTTAACTGAATATACTGCACTTTTTGTTCAAAATTAGGCTTTGATGTAAACTGGCTGGATAACATATAGCTACTAGCACTCTACAATCAAACATGACACAGTGTCAGAAAATAAGTGAATAAATTACTTTACAGAGTCCAGCTTCAACAATATTAAATCAGTATCCAAGTATTACATCTAATATTTATATATTGAAGACTATGCCAGAACTTGAGAGATACCTTCAGGCTACAACAGCCATTTATTGAATGAGGCATATAGCACTTTGTGTATTGCTGTACACCTAATGAACATGAATGTGTTATGTTTCATATTCCCATTAATATTTAGCTTTTTTTACAGTTCTTTGAAAACCATGTCTCCATGTCAGAACCCCACTGCTCACTTTCAGATGTTCTCATGCGTGCTTGGCATTATGCTATGAGTAATTAAACAAATGCATGGAGTGGCCAGTGAAATGACTACAAATGAAGAAATATATACCATCTCTCTTATTCTTCATTTCTAGATGCACATTCCAGGCCATGCTGGCTTTACAGGCAATGAGGAAGCAGACAGGCTGTCCAGGGAGGGAGCAGCAAAGCCTTTGTGTTAATCCACGGTTGCCACGTTAATTTTAAAATGCTGCATTTGTTTTAGGTACCTGGGATGAGGTTGTAGTTTTTTGTTTTTTTTTTACTCCTAATGGCTAATGCACTTTCTTTTGTTGGGCTAGTGTTGTAGTGCTATACACAACACTGGAAACAAGATTTCTGAAGAGCAGTGCTTATCTAAAATGTTTGTTTTTGATTGTTCTGTCAATTAAATTGTCATAAATATAGTTCCTGAGATTGACTGCTGGTGCTTATTTTCCCTTCTCTCAGAAATATAAGCAGTTAGGTTTTTTGGGTGCATTACAAGTGACACAAATAATTGTAGTGAGAGTAGCGGTGTGAGTCTCCAAGCTGGCTAATATTCTGCCATCGTAATGTATTATTGATTCTTTATCTTTGAATGCATCATCTTGCTCTCATTTTCAGTAAGGTGTTTGCAGTCGTGGCTCTGAAATGCACCAGTGATGAAATGCCTCAGTATAAACAGCAGGTGTCACTGCAGTTCATGTTGAAAACTTACAAGAGTATAATACAGATTTTATCTTTATGAAAATCTTACCTTTTCCCTGTTATTACTGAGCCTTTCGTATCTTCACCTGTGTTATTTGAACTAAATGATGGGTATATTCCTATTTTTTTTTTTTTTTTTTTTTTTTTTTTTCAATGTTCTTCATAGCTGAGGAGAACTTCATCCAATGTGCTTTATCCAGTTAATATTTAAACCTATTAAAATGAATTAAACAGGTTTGAAGTCAGATATTTTTATTTATTTTTTTTCTTCATCAAAATACCAAAGAGGAAGGAGAAGGTCGTAAAGGTTTAGAAACAAGACGGTTGACAGAAATGTTAATATATAGTGAGAATAGGAACGCCTTGGCCTGTTGTCAATGTCCATTGCTTCAGAAATTCTGAAAGTGCTGTCATTTATCGTAAGTTATATAATGGTCCTGTCTGATTCTCTGCTTTAAGCCTGCGTCTAGACAGATGCCTTGAGTGTTGTCTTAAATACAGATAAGCTGCACAGCAGGCTGAGGAGGAGTGAAGGCACCTTCTCTTTCATGAAATAAACAGGTGAGAATCCCAACACTAGGGCCTCCGTGCGGTCCATCCTGACCTTCGCTTGCAGAGCTCAGCTCCTCTGAATTCCCGCTGAGATCCAAGACCTTCAGAGTTGGATGTGCGGTCAACAGTTATAGGTCAGGAGACTCCAGTTGTCCTTGCCTGGTCAAAACAAGAAGGATTTAGTGCTTGTAACCTATGACAGATTCAGGTTTCTTGAGCCTACCAAGTCTTATTTTGGATCTGAAGATGAAAACTTCTACTGGGGAATGGAGATTAGCTCATTTTGTAATATTCATGGAAGTTAGTTGTTCCAACTGGTAACGTTTAGAACTCCTCTGAAGGCTGTTTGATAATCAAACCCAGTGATAATTTGTTGGAGATTAAGAGGAAGGAGGAGGCACACCAAAAACACCCCATCATTACTGCACATCTGGTCTCTGCTCTCTTCAAAAACCATGTCACAGCTGACTTGGGCCCTCAAATCTGCAAGGAAGTGTAGGGGAATTTCCACTAATGAATCCAACAATCACACGATGAGGCCTCTTTGTGCAGGGACTTCAATGGAAGCCACATTCGGAGCAGGCACAGCGAGGCACAATCAAAGGCACCGGCAAGCCGTTACCACGGGAGCAAAGCTGCAGCTTGTAACCGAACAGACATCTGTTTCCATGACAGCTGTCTGGAACGGCATCAGCCTAACTAACTGCTGCCTCAGAACTAGTCTGACTGTTTGATATCTCTTGCGATAAAGACAGAGAAGATTCTGTCAGAAACCCTCGCCGCTTGTTGTTGTGATGCGCTAATGCGAAGAGAGAAGTTTGCGTTTGTGTTTATTTTGTTGTTCTTTGAAGCTGCCGGAGTCAGAGGCTGCGAAATTGTCGAAGGGAGAAGAAACGTATCCGAGAGAAGTAAACATATGGAGCGAACTACCGCGGTGTGCTCGACGGAAGCCGCTTCAGAGCGACGTCTTCCGCGAAGGGTACAGTAAAGACAACAACTTAACTACAAGTTAAACGACAGCATTTCTGACATAATGGTGATTACAGGAAACATATTTTCCTCCCTTTTCTTAAAGGGCTACTCCACCCCAAAATAAAACTTGTCATTTATCTCTTTTTATAGGTAGCGACCTATAAAAAGAGTTTACCAACCCTATAAAAACTATTACGTGCAACTCAAAACACTAGGGAGGCTGACTCTCCCAATGACTGCCAAATAAATAACACTGTCAAGGCCCAGAAAGTTTGAAATACATTGGAACAATAGTCCATCTGACGCAAACTGTGGCTGTGTCAGCCAAACCACACAAATACTTTTTTTATGCTTTTATTTGATTTAGCTTTGCGTACAAAAAGCATTCTTGTCACTTCATAACGTTTAGATTGAACCAGTGATGGAAGATGGACTTTTCTTATATATACTTTTCTGGACCTTGACATTAATATGTATGTTACTTTGCAGTCAATGGGACAGTCAGTAGGGATTTAATGACAAAATTTTCATTTTGGGGTGGAGTAAGCCTTTAGACAAACAAATGTGTTTTTACCTGGAAGCATTTAAAATTAAGTAAATTGTGCCAAATATGTAAACTTCAGTGTGTTTATTTGGTTCGGAAGGTAAATTCAGTTTGCATGGTTACACAATAACACACACACACACACACAGAATAATAATTAAACTTTATGGGTCAAATACTGCATGTTTTAACAGAAATTATGTAACGTTTGGCTACTATTATAAAATCATAGGTTTCCAATTTCTCCTTTTTTAAAAATTAAAATTTTCCAAAATGATCTTATCATGCTTTTTTTCCCGTTACTTTTTATTATATGCCATATTTTGTTGTTACAGAGAAATGGCAGATTTCTCTTGTGCCGTGGCTACATGACGTTGCCAGTTATTTAGCTTGATGTGTAAAAACAAGTCCCGACACCTTTGGTTTTTAGTTTTCTCAATAATAGTTTTCACTTGTATGAGCATCACAATATGGATTCAATGATGCAACACTACTTCGGTTACATAATAAATTAAAAATGGCTCCCATTTGCTTCCATTTTAACTGCAGCACTAAAGCCTCCATTTTTGTTTTGAAAATGAGGGACTTGTCTAAATCCGAGTTTTTGTCTTCAGTAAAATGACACAAATGCTACCGATTGAACTTAACTTGCACTAAACCAAAATGTTAATTTTAATAGGCCAGTATCTCCACTTCTACATGTCTGAGACACCCCCCCTGGTGGTCTGCTGTTTGCAAGGGCAAGGCCTGCCCGCAGAGAGGGGCTTGACAAGGTGAGCTTCAGCACTGCGGCACTCTGCAGCTTTCATTCTCATTCTCTCTCACTCCACCCTCCCTATCTCTCAGACAGTACACCTGCTTAGGAGCTCTCCAAAATCCTCACTACACTGAGATACTACCATAGCTAGAGTTTAATAAGTACTGCATCGTCTTACATGCGCATCGAAACACAAAGTCCTTGACCCAAATAGTGCAGATGGCCGTGCTCTGAACTGCCACTTAAATCAGTGAGCTCAGGAGAGTCTGCCGTGTCGCCTGGCCTTCAGGCTGCCTCAGACTGTGTGCGTATGAGACTGACTCATCAAGCTACCAGAGAACTCAATTTAATCCCACAGCAGGAGATTCATTCTCTTAAAGCTGAAGTTCCCCATCACGTGCTCGCTGATGAGGCGGTCGCGGCACCTCCTCACACGTAACCAAAGTGAGCCAGCCGTGCTGGATTTTTAATGATACATTTGTCAAGCAGCTACCGAGCAATATTTTCTGCATTTGTAAGGAGAAAAACAAAAGAAACATCTGTGTCTCCGTCACCCTTACTTGAGCTGTTAGATCATTAAAAAAAAAATCTTTTTTCTTTCTGGAGTTCTTTCTTTTGTATTCTGTCCTTCTTTTTATTTTTTTTCTTGCTTGCTTTCTGTAGTTCTTTGTTTTTTGCTAGTTTCTTTCTTTCGTAGTCTTTCTTAGTTTCTGTGTTTTTGTCTTTCTGTATTTTTCTGTCAAATACTGATGTCAACACGATTTTCATATGCAACCAAAATGCAACGTCTGTCCAACGTCAGTCTGACGTTACATGGATGTCCTGTGCCTGGCGGGTTGTTTCTGTAGTTCTTGTTTTTTTTTCGTTTTCTTTTCTTTGTTACACTATGTATTTTTGTTTTTCTGTATTGTCCTTTCTTTCTTTTTGGATTTTTTTTTGTATTCTTTCTTTCTTTTGTATTTCTTTTTTTCCTGTAGTTCCTTATTTCTGTAGTTCTTTGTATTTTATCTTTTTTTTTGCCTTTTTCTTTCTATCATTCTTTTTTTCTTTCTTTCTTTCTTTCAAACTAAACCAAACTTACAAATAATAAGTGTCCAAATATAGGCTACTTTATTTTTTCATTTTGAATGCTGTTTCTATTTAAAACATTACTTCTTTGCTTGTGCTTTAATTCTTAAAAATTTCAATAACTCAGTTTGATATTGTCTTATATAATTCAATAATAGCCAGGCATTTTCTTAAGACCTTCACACACCCTTTGGGGCCTTCGTATATACTTTATTGTGCAGTCATATTTTGTAGTAATGTAAGTAGTAATGTACTTGTAAATGCGTATATAGTCCATTTGTAAATGTTAATTAAAAAATAATATTTGGCGGACTTCCAGAAGAATCAACCTCACTTGGTGGTTTTGTTACTAGATGACCATCTGAATCCTCACCTTGATGAGGCTGCCAGTCAGATCTGGCATGCTCTCAAGCGCCCTTGACCGTGAGACGAGATACCACAGAGAGGAAAAGACAGAGAGAGAGTTAGTGAGAGATAGGTAGAGGGGGTGACAAGGTGAAGAGCAAATGATGCCATTAAAGGCAACAGCTGCTTGCTGAAGCAGGGGCTGGACTGGTCAACCCTGCCACCCATAATGATAACAAGGTCAGTGGGGTCACACCGCTCAGCATCACACCACCCTGCTCCCCCATCCATCAGTTTTCCCGCCTCTAATTATGCAGCAGCCTTCTAACCAAGCATGAGATATTATTACAGAGACGAGACCCCCCTCTCTCTAGATGCATAATGAAGAGCGAGTCGTCTGTGAAGGGAGGCAGATTGTGCCGACAACCAAACGCAGGATCACTAAGATGGTGAGACATTGTAACATCCCTTTTTAAATCACAAAACTGCACCAGCGTGGACTTGTAAAGGCACTGCATCCTCGTAAACTAAAACCCTGAAGAGAGTAAGTTATTGGAATTTCCATTGGAATTTTGGTTTTTAGAAAGTACATAAAACTCACTTTCCTGTGGTACCAGTTGTCCTTATGTAGCCACTTTTAGCGACTTACGGTCATTGCATCTGAAATCTCGTCTGGAATTTTTTGCAAGTTAAAAAAGAAAAAATGACCTCACATTATGTCATATTTACACATTGCCTCTGAAACTTTCATCCATCATAAAAATATTCACACCAGGTTCCATTTTCTGCATTTTTGCATCCATAGCAAGCATTTTGATAGGAAAGGATGTCAAATATGAAAAAAGGAAATCCTTATACTAAATACCTCAGACTCATTGTGCAAGGACCATAACTTTTAAAAGCACACAATGGTGTAAAAATTCATATTCAAGTCTGACTGTGCATAATTTAAGTTGTGGAACATTACCATTAATAATGTCCTTGAAGGGATAGTTTACACAAAAAAAAAGAAAATATTTGTAAAAATGTTTCCATTAGTATCAATATTTTTCTGTGATGATTTGGACCCTACTGACTGTCATTGCGCTGCAAGAACCGAGACATTCTCCAAAATAAGTCCTGAATTCCCAGGGAAACCCAAAGAGACTTAGCCTTCTCTGTCGACTTATAAATTTGTGTAATGAGTGAATAGTTCTATTTATATGTTGCGTTTCCATCTGAACCTAAGCTTTGTAAATTGCTGAAGTTTATATGTATAAAACAAACAGCATTTACTGAGGCAGAACAGCTTATTTTTAACCCACTTGTTAGGAGTGGGACATGTGAATTTGCATGAGGAACACAGGATTGTATTAAACACTGAATCACACTCATGTTCCTCCCCTTGCACCTGAGGGGCTTTAGAAAATAAAATCATAATTGCCACAATCAGCTCGTGAACCTGGGTTACCTCCATGCCCACAGCTCTGCCTGTGCACTGGTAGAGTCCCATGTTTAATCTTAATGAGCGTGAGATGCAGGCAGACACACTGTGGGGCGCAGGGCCCTGCTGAGCACCAGGGTATTAGCAGAAAAGAGAGAGGGAGAGAGAAAAAGCGAACAGCCAGATAGAGCAGAGGAAGCGTGCAAAAACATGAAAAAACATGAGAGTGTAAGATTTAAAATGTTAGAGGGCTCAAAAAACATAGTTGGAGGATGTGAAAACAGGAAAGAGACAGAGTTGGACAAGAAGCGTTGACAAAACGCCACAGATATTTAAATACTCAGGGGAAATGGCTCAGTACTTCAATTTTTAGGCCTGTCTATTTATATGGTTTTAGTATAGTGACGTATTTTATTGTAATTTTTTCTTTTTGAAATTGCAATTGTGTATTTTACTATTTTCCTACTTTTTCTCATTAATGAGACTATTTCTCTTAAGCGTGACTTCATATTTCTCATTTGTGACCCTGAAAAACAAAACCAGTCATATTTCACATGGGTATATTTGTAGCAGAAACCAATATGTTGGGTAAAAATTATACATTTTTATCTTATAAGTACAGATCATGTTCCATGAAGATATTTTGTACATTTCCTTCCATAAGTATATCAAAACTTAATTTTTGATTATTGATATGGATTGCTAAAGACTTAATTTGACTTTAAAGTTGATTTTTCCAGTATTTAGATTTTTTTTAGCATCTTTAGATTCCATATTTTTAAATACAGTAGTTGTATCTCAGCCAAATATTGTCCTGTCCTAACAAAGCATACATCAATGAAAGCTTTATCAGCTTTCAGATACTGCATACATCTCTCTTTTAAAAAAAAAAGTGGTTTTGTGGTCCAGGGTTATATTTTATACTTTTATACTAATATATCATTTTATAAGGCTTATGTATTTCATGTAAATACTAAATGTATTTAGTACTCGGAGGTAAAAAAAAAATAAATCAGAAATGATAGGGAGTTGTATATGCTTACAGGAACCAGACAGTTTTTTTAAATGTATTCTAGCAGAACATTTTATATCTTGTGCATTACCAGCAGCTATGTTTGATTTTGATATTTCCATATACCCATCATAGAAGATAAATTTCTTCTGAAAATCTGTTCCAAGACACCTATTGCTCTTTAATAAATTGTTCATTTTTAATATTGCAGTATATTGATGATATACAGCAGATACGAAATTAGTATAAAAGAGACAAGAAGAGCACAGCTGCAAGTATGAAGCATTCAAGTGGTTAATAGGGGATCTCTGGTGCTGCTTTTCTTTCTCTTTGAGATTTAAAAAAACAGCAATTGGGGATCACATGATCAGTGACGTCCTTTAAATGTTTAAATTGTGTGGCTTGCTTGATTGGAGTCACTATAGAAAAGCAAAAGTCAGTCTGGATGCTGCTGAGAACAGCATGGTTTGAGGGTGCTCTTGCGTATACAAGCTGAGGAAGCCTTTCCGCACCATCGCCATATTTTTCCCATTTCCTCATTCGTATTGCAGAAGCGAAGAGGACGAGAGCTTGTTTTCAATAGACCCAAAAGTTGAAACTTGTTGACTACTTCTTCAAAAAAAGAGGGTTTCCAAATCAGATGTATTTGATCTGTAGTCAGATGACACTTTTTTAGAATTTTATTATTTATTTTTCCCGTATCAAAGTGGAAACAGCTTACTATACTCGTTTAAAAATAAGACATTATTCAAAATTATTAGAAATATTTATTTTATTTGTGTACATTCACAATAAAAACGTCTCGGTAACGTATGGTAACCCTCGTTCCCTGAAGAAGGGAACAGAGACGTCACATCGGTGACCGACGAATAGGAATCTCGCTTCGAGATGGCAAATCAACTCTGCGTGCATACAAACACGCCAATGAAGGTTACCATACGTAACCGAGACGTTCCTTATCAGTCGGTCACTCCGAGTCACGTCGGTGACCGACGAATAGGGATCCCTATGGAAAACGCCATGGAAACTGTCCCTTCCAGTGTCGTGTGGGAGTCTCC
>JAUMHQ010000083.1:12602123-12625944 GCA_032361165.1 Enteromius paludinosus
ATTCATTTTACTGAAACACAGAGAAAGACATGGCCAAATTAAGACTCAAAAGCACCCCCTAGGGGTCGAAAACGCCCGTGACCAGGCATAAAATATCACCAAGATGGCTGAGATTGTGGTGTGCTTTGGTCAATCAACTTCATCAGAAAGGTCATGCTGGGGGACCTGCTTTACCAACAAAACGAACAACATAGCTATGACAGTCCTACAGCAAAACCAGCCTATAAATTCATACTAGTCTATGCAGGTCTTTACAGTCGAGAACTTATAGAGGAATTCGTGTTACAAAGGTGACAAGGAGGTGCTGGATAAAGCAGCATTTGTGTGGATGCTTGCGAACCATCTGCGCCCCCCTCCCCTCCTCTCCAGCTAAGCGGCTGCACTGCAGACTGTTAAAGACCTGGGCTTTCTTCTCATATCTGAACCCTGCACTAACGCCCTTTCTTTCTCTCTCTGCCTCATTCTCTCTTTCTCGCTCTTTCCAGCTTTGCTTTTAACTCCACACTGGTGGAGACTGTTTGTTGACACTGAGGGATATCGACAGAGATGTGTGAATGACAAACTGTGCTGTGGGTTTCTCTGCTTTCCTCCTCCTCTCCCTCTCTCTCTCACTCTCTTTTTCACGCTCTTTTTCTCCCTCTTTCTCGCACTCATTTTACTCTCTCTCTCACGCCTCTTAGCCCCCTCTTCGCTATCTCTGTCTCTCTCTCTCTCTCAGTCTCCGCGAGATACATTATTCAAGCCAGGCAGTTAAAGTAGGTCACACCGCCATAGCCTTCAAACACGCCTGGATCGGGGAGGTAGCAGAGGCATGTACACACACATAAATATACACACACACACAACACGATCTCTCACACACAGAGGTGTTGTCTTCTCCAACTCCCTTGTTCTGAATCTTCACCAAACCACTGATTGATGTGTGAAGTTCAGTAGCACAAAAACAGGGCAATGGTGCAGGCATGAGAGACAGAGAGAGAGAGGGAGTGTGTGTGTGTGTGTGCATGTTTTTGTGGTTTATA
Source organism: Enteromius paludinosus (assembly GCA_032361165.1). Lineage (NCBI taxonomy): Eukaryota > Metazoa > Chordata > Actinopteri > Cypriniformes > Cyprinidae > Enteromius > Enteromius paludinosus. The sequence continues at coordinate 12,603,146 of JAUMHQ010000083.1, forward strand.
AGGACACACATTTGTATAATTATATGGGTATGACATAGGTATTACAATATGAAGGTGATCTATGAGGACATTTTCGGTGTCCCCATAATTCAAAAGGCTTAAAAAAACATACTAAATAGTGTTTTTTTGAAAATCTAACAATGCACACAGTTTCTTGTAAGGGGTAGGTTTAGGTGTAGGGTCAGTGTAGGGCAATACCACATACAGTCTGTACAGTATAAAAACCATTGCACCTACGGAGAGTCCCCATAAATCACAAAAATCAACATTTGTGTCTGTGTATCTATCTGTCCATCCATCCAGCATGTCTATCTATTGATGTGCCTTTCTATCCATCCATGTCTATCTTTTACTTTGCCCATTCATTCACCTATCCATCCATGTCTATACAGTGATCTACCCATCCATCCATCATTCATCCACCCACTCATCCAAGCATCCATCCATACATGTCTATCTACTTCTCTGCCATCCATCCATCCATCCATCCATGTCTATCTATTGTTCTCTTCCCATCCATCCATCCATTCATCCATCCATCCATGTCTATCTATTGTTCTCTTCCCATCCATCCATCCATTCATCCATCCATCCCTGTCTATCTATTGCTCTACCTATCCATCCATCCATGTATTCATTCATTCATTCATCCATCCATCCATACATCCATCCATTTGTCTATCCACCTACCATTTGCTCTGCCGTCGACATTGTGTCAGTCTGTGTGCATGTACACATACTGTATGTGTGTATATATACTTATATATAATGTATGTGGGTGTGCATTTCTTATGCATTATGTACACTTAAAATAAGAACAACACAGACTGAAAGAAAAACTTTCCATTCTTCCACAAAGAAGACAACAATTTGTTCTGTCAAACATTCACTTCCTGTTTACAAAGCTTCATATGCTTTCTCTAATACCATTCACAGTATAACCGAGCCAACGCAAGCTATAATCGTAAGAAAAACGCAATATGGTGGATGAAACAGACATAGGAAGACACTCGCACACATTTCCGAACACGCGCACACACAATGGAATGCTAAGACCGGCACCTGTCACTGTCACATGTTATCCGAACCCAAAGCTGATGATGGCAGTTCGGTGAATGGATCTGAACCACCCTGCCTCAGCCAACCCCTCACACCTCTGACACACTCTACCCTTTCTCTCCACCTCTCTGCAGCAAATGAGTGTGAGAAACGCTCCCTCCTCTCTCCTCCATCATCATCTCTCCAGCAGGCCATCTGTCAGCGCTAATGAATGCACACTCATTTGCATGGCTGATGAGCGCTCCTCGTTTGGCGCAGCCTGAACGGAAGGTCGCGTTCTGTCGCTTCTGCAACAGCAAATTTTGGCAGCGAGCGAGGAGAGAGAGCGAGAAAGCAAGGCAGAGACCTACAGAGAGATTAATGATGAAGGAGATGGCGAGAGGAAAGAGAAAGAATCGTGAAAGCAGATCCATAGAAAGATCTACATCTTTGTTACAGACCGGTTTTTATACGCCTCCGATAATTTATATCCGTTATGCGAGTGATGTTTTCCCATATACTTCATATATGTATTTTTATGCATGTGTCGCTGCGAGCAGGCCCATGTGTATGTGTGTGTCTGTGCATGAGTGTGGCACAGCCCTACACACCGTCTGTGGAAAATAAATCAGCTCCTATGAGGCTTCCCAGCCTATCACAATGCATTTGTCTCTTCCACTAGGGAAGACATGTCTGCACCCCTCCGTTCCTCTCCCTCGCTGCCTCAGCTATTTCCCTTAGCGTGTATGTGTGTGTGTACATGTCTCCTCCAGTCTCCTCTCCTCCCAGCCTCCCCTGCCTTTCTCCTTTAATTACCGCTCTTTCCTCCCTCCACCCACCCCGACCCCCCTCCACCCCCAAATCCCTTGCTCTCTGTGGCAGAGGCTGCTCTCGTTCCCCCTGCCTCTTTCCGCCTGTCTCCTCATTTCCCACCACAAAGCCTGTTTCTCCTGGTCCTAGAGCAGTGTTTTTCATTTTCTCGGGTTTAGGATTAAGAATTAGATTTCTGATTCCATCTCCTGCAGAACGTCGAGATCTGTCGGATCGGAGGGTCCAGACAGGCTGCTCAAAGCACTGCGGCTACGAGAGCCTCGTTATTGGTGTGATTCGCATGTGCGTGTGTGCGTGAGTTCGTGTGTACACTCACGACTGCGTTCGGAGTCTATCGATCGGTCTGTTTTCCAGGCAGACAAGGCGTAGGCCATTCTAAGAAACCCACTACGGCACGTGCACATTGCACGACGCGTGTCGCATGTTCCCCGCTTTTGAGAAAGCCGGCTACATGCATTCATAGTCACAATGGTTAGCCTTGCTCGTGAATACTCAAAGAGCAGACATGGGTTCTGGGATATCAGCCAAGTACATATGCATTTCGTCTAATGGGAGTCTGCTCTCGTATGCGTAATTGCCACAGGGTTGCGTTTCACGGCGGCCCCACTCGAGCAATGCCCATGAGGAACAGCACCCTTCACGCCTGTCCCCAGCACCGGCATTTTAGACACTCTCCCTTTTCATTAATTAGCTTCTCCATTTTCTGTTGGCCACTCTGACATTTTCCTGCTGCTAATTCACTGATTAAACCTATTAACGTGATTAGGGAGGCATTTCCAAGACAGCTGCCATTATATGCGCCACGCCGTCGAGAGGCAACCAGGCTGCCTTGTTTTTGTGGGGTTTACTTACATGGGTAGAGAGAAGAGAGGGAAAAAATTCTGAGATGAACTGCAATCTCTGCTTTATTTCAGCACCAGGAGCTGTCCAGTGTGTTGTTCATTTCAGCGCCAGGAGCTGTCCGGTGTTTCCCCTTGTTTCAGCACCAGGCACTGTCCGCTTGTGCTTCAGCACTTGGGGATCTCCAGATTCTGCAAAAACAGAGATATAACAATGTTGGTTGTCCTAAAATGCTTTTAAAATCCTGTCAAAGTGGTTGAGAATTTCACACTCATCCTTTTTGTCTTAGTTTTTGATTAAAAATAGAACTCCGCTAAATCAATTGAGATTTTATTGAAAGTGTTCGTAAATGAAGCCATTGTCAGCAGGGATTTAAAGCAGACGTAGCCGTTGTATACCACAGTGTTTGCTTAATTTTCAATGAGGCATATTTTACTGGCACATAATTCATATTCTATATCAAATACAGACACCCACACTGCTGCACACGCTAGCGCACTCATATGGCTTTGTAGACTCTGTAGTCAGTGGGGAAAGCAGAGCAGGGAGTGACTAGAAACAGACTGTCTACGGCTGAATTAATATGGGAGACACTGATTAAGGTTATACATTTCCAGCCTGCCCTTTGTTCTCTAGCTTCGGGCAGACAGGGTTTATTTATTTTGCGATACAGTTCCTTCTTCCTTTTGTGTTTTGGCCCAGCAGCCTGTGTGTCTCCTGAGCCAAGGGTCCATGCTGTCTATTTGTCTGTCTGTCGGTCAGAAGAGGTGGGTAAGTCTGGCTCTGCATGCTCTACACTCGCTGCTGCTGCAGTGTCGCGTCGCTTCTGGAGACCGGCTCACACGCTTCTCTCTCTACCGCCTCACACATTCTGCTCACAGCTCCCTCCCTACGCTCCAACTCTCTCACTCCCCTCCTCCCTGTCTGTCTGTGTCTCTCCCTCCCTTCCTCTCTCTCTCTCTCGCGCGCTCTCCCGCTCTTTCTACTGCCTCTCCAGAGCGGCTGCAGTTCCCTGCTTCTCCACTCTCTCTCCCTCCATCTCTCCAAGTGCTGGCGGAATACCGAGCTCAGACAAAGAAAGCTCAGGAGAACAGAGGAGAGAAGTGAAAGAGTGTGCGTTGAGGGACAAATAAAGCGTTTTAAAGAGAAAAAGAGAAAGACGGGTGCAGACTTACAGACCTACGGTGTGTGAGGAGACAGAGAGAGGGAGAGAGAAAGACAGTGTCGCCATTTCAGTAGGTTTCACTTTGTTTACTTCTTGTTCTTCTTGTTTTGCCATGCTGGCATGTCGTGGCCTCATAATCTATGTTCCTTTACGAACAAGGAGTGTGCATGTCTGTCTGCTTGTGTGTGTGTGTTTGAGAGAAGAACACATTCTAATGTGTTCATGAAGACATCACTTTTGCATTCCAACACACAGGGCTGCAGAGTAGCTGTCTGACAAAGTAAGCTCCGCTACCTCTTTGCCTTTCAAACTGCAATGCTATAGCTATCTGACCGACTAGTGGTTGTTCCCAACTCCATATACGCATGACACTCAATAATTAGCGTCCAAAAAAATTTATTTTTCACCCAAGCCTGACAGTTTACTCTTATGTAATACTTTCAAGCAAATCGTGATTAGGAATGCTGTTCCATTTTGGATAATTGTGCATGTTTATTAGCAAAACAGGAGCGACTTACACGTTTTCACCTCAGGAGAATGACTGTGTGACTCTGAAAGTTGAGTGATTATGAAGTTGAATGTGAGTTGCGGCAGGGCTTTGCTGGATGGGGTTGTTGTAGATTTACCTGTGGAACAAAGAGAAGAGAAGTGTCGCTTGTACAGTTGGGACTCATTAAAGAGACGCTTATAATGCAGCCTATAGGTGTGAATATATTATACACTGTATAATATATTATATGATGTCAACCAGTGACACGCCATAAGGAGATTTAATTAGGCATGCACTGGACTTCCATTATGAAGAGTTAGTTTTTTCTGTTTCTGGGATTCAAAAATGTAATAATAATAATAATTATTATTATTATTATTATTATCGACTTTCAACCTGGAAAGTTAATATTGGTTTCCTAGAATAAAAAATTGTCAAAAATGATTAAAATCACAACAAATTATTATTATCATAGCTGCTATTTGTTATTTATAATGATTAACTTTATTTATTACAATTATTATTAACACTATAATCAATAAAATAAATTTTATAATGTATAGGACCAAAACTTTATGTTGTTTTTATTACTTAAATATAATAATTAAGCATAATGCTTATCATAATAAACAATATTTTCATGTTATGTTTAATTATTAATTATTATTATTTAAAAAAAAAACAACAACTAATATTACAATTAAATATCATAATTAAAATCTAATTTTAAAATATTAATCATTCTTCTTAGGTGGTTGTAAGATTTCCTAATGATACTAATTAAAACATTTAAGCTGTCTTGCATAGATTGTAAGTCACTTTAGATAAAAGCACCTGCTAAATGCATGAATGTAAATTAATGTAGATTATCTGGTGTGCAAATCTCACACACAATGATAGGCGGCAGCGTATATCTGCATCTGTGATGGAGTATAGTTTTAGAGAAGACTTTGTGCATTATTCATATGTACAAGCATCTGAACACATGTTTATGCAATGAAGGGTGATATTGTTGACTGGGGGTGTTGTTGCACTTGCCCTTTTCAACTGATCAGAAAGCAGTCATATCTAGTCATAATAATAGCTCAGGAGAAGTTCAAGTGGGAGGTTCTGATCCTGGATCAGCAGTGAGACGTCTCAGCAGGAGTTCAGGAGAGAGCTGTCACACTTATGAATACTGTATATGATCTCATGACTCTATAGATAACGATGCTTGTTGGTTAAGTTAACCTTATCTTAGCAACATTTTTAGAAATGCTTATACGACTTGTATACTGCGTTCCTGATTTATTTATTTATTTTTTTCATTTCTTCTTTGCATTCTTGTTTTTCTTTTAGCTCCCGGGTTGGTTTGGGGAACTAACTGGCTAACTACCAGAGATGACATTAGATCGGTAGAGAAATTCCCATTTAAAGCGGCCTTACTTGTGCGCATTCCTTTTTGCAAAGTGCCGCATTTAGGATCAGAACCTGAGCAGGCCGATGGTAAGCTTGGGTTTGAGGAGAGGAAAGGGTCTTCAGGAGAAGATGTGATTTGTCTGGCTAGAAGCTCCATGACCCCAGAGGGTTTCCTTGCTTCGGTGAGCCATTTACACACTGGGAAAGAGAAAGACAGTGAGAAAAGCAGAGGGAGAGGGAAACAGAGAGAGAAACCTTGCCCATTTCACAATCTTACAGGTTTAATGAGTCCCCCCCACACACACACACACAAACACTAACCACTCTGTCTGATGTGTGGCAATGGCTCAGATAAAAATAGCATCACTGGTGAAGGCAGCTTGGGAAAGAACTAAATTGGATAGATTTAATTTACGTGGATATTACTTTTAATGTACATGCACATTATCCTGATAGCATTTACTTATGCTTGTATGTTTTGCTCATTTGTCTGTGGCTTTTTTTTACTCAGTTTGTGTTTTGAGAAATGATTGAGTAGATTTAATATTTTTAAAGTGATCCGTCAATAGTACCTGCACTGATTTTTGTGTTGCATTCATTGGAATGCCAGAGCCGCCCGTGCGGGAATCACATTCTAGTCATAATAATGTCATCGCAATTCTAACAATGCACGATGAGCGTGTTTACATGTACAACAAAAATCAGATTATAAAAACCAGATAACATTTAGGTGGCACTTTTTAGCATTTTTTTGGATATTAGAATCTAAACAGACATGAGTACATTAAATATGAATTTAAATGTATAATGTAAAATATAGGCTATGTATTTAGCATAACTGGCATAAGATTGTGTATGCAAATGCTCTCTTTTGTATACGTAGTCTTATGCCAATAGTGCTAGTCAGAGCTTATGCTTTCAGCGTGAGTCAGATTTTCTCATTCTTACCTATCAAACTCATGCCATGGTCTGCCAAACTCTTTTCAGTTCCCCTCTGGTTCCCGCAGATGTTACTTCAAGCTGGAGTGAAACTCCTGGGCTTCTTGGTGTTAGCATGACACTAATCAAGCCGTTTAATAATACATTCATAATCTACTGTGTTCAGTACCAAAAAGTTTACAGAAAGGTTAAGTAGCTCTGATTAATGGTGGAGTTTTGCTGAATCATGTGGTGCTACAGGAATGTTGTCAGGCTGACAGACAGGATTTTATTGGCTGATGAGCATGGACACACACATACACACGCAGCGGGCCATTCAGTGTTCATGCCATGCTCATTAAGACTGAAGAAGCACAATATCTCAATTGCTTTTTTTTTCCAGTGTATGAATATTAATATGGGAACTTTTGGCTGAATCAATGAATTTGATGCTAGTGAGCACATCATTCACTCTGCAGTGGTTTGTGATGATGATGATATAATAACAAAAAAGGATATTCATAAAGATATTTTCTGACCTCCTCATTCATGGTTTGTATGCAAATGTATTTCTGCATATACAAAAATGCAACGAAAAATGAAGTAAATGTAATTAAAAGTATAATTGAATTTCAAATATATTTCATATTCAGCTAATGTAAATATCAGTGTCTCATATATGTGCTTTCTGAATACTCTAAACAGACGTGAAACTAAAGATTTAGCATCAACACCTATCCTTGGCTGACTGCAGCAGTGAATGGCAAAGTATCATTATATTGAATGCTTGAAAATAAGCATTAGTAATAGTCTGCTTGAATTGAAAAATATTTTTTATTCTAAGAGCAGAAATTCAATTTTACATTTTCCAACTTTTTCACTAGTAATTTGTCTCTGTGTGTACAATGCCCAACAGTTTTAAATACAGAAGAGATGGAAAGAACGATGCAGGCACTGAGAAAGTCTACTGTAGCTCTGAATCAACAGTTGTATTATGAATAAAGGTGGATTATATATATAAATAGGTCACGGTGTAGAGGTTATTTGTTATTTGTCTGGAACTTACCATTCTTAAGAGAGTTCATCGTATTCAAACAAGTTATTGTATGTGAAGGCTACCACTCTCTTTTAGATTATTCTGTTGCCATTTTCATGGGAAGCCCTGATCTACATTAGATGCTGCTGTGACCTAGTTGAGTTGAGAGAGGGAGGGAGAGGGAGGAAAATAGAGAGAGAGAGAGAAAGAAAGAAAAGAAGACTGAAACAGTCTGAGAATGAGGGATTTCTATGGAGGTGAATAAAACATTCAGGGGCAGCCCAGGTTAGATCCCAGGATTCAGGATCAGCAGGCATGCGGAGTAAACAAATCAAGCCTTACCTCTCACCCCTTGTATACATCTGCAGCAGGCTAAATTAGGACTGTAGTAGTTTTAAATCACATAATATTGTTGCATAAATCTAATTTTCTTAAAAAAATTTAAAAAACGAAACACGTAATTATGCAACAATAGGAGTGTACCAAAATGTATAAGGCTACTCAAAAAATCAAAAACTTAAATTAAAAACTATAATTGAACCGTCTCGTCCTACAGTATACAGCAATGCTGACTCAACCAGTGGCATGAGTTGGGGATGGGATGCAAGATGCAATATTGTGCGGAATGCATTAGTATTTATATTCCACGAGAGATGATACGAGAGTACTGTAAACCTTTCCAAGGAAACAAACATTTTCTATTTTGTTGTCAAAGGCCCTACGTCCAATCAAACAGTATTCAGAAGTTCTGTCCAAATTTAGTAATAAAGCCAAATTAGGTGGCAATATGGATCAATTAAATGACCCTCATCTCCAAAAAAACAAATACTATAGTGTGCACTGATGACCTCGTGGGCAGCGCAATGACGTCCCAGCTTGAGAACCTTTCCCAATCCTGCCCCCCATCACTTTCTCAAAAAAAAAAAAATAGATTTATATAAAAAAAAAAGGATAATAAGTACTACATAGGGCAAATGGAAATTGTATCTAGATTATATTAAACATTAAAGCTGTAATCCGTAACTTTTTTGTGTTTAAAATTTAGAAGAATTATATAATAAGCGAGTACACCATGAATCCATTTACTAAACCGTGTTATTTTGTGTTCCAAATGTACAAAAATTATATAATAAGCGAGAACACCATGAATCCATTTTCCAAACTCTGTTCTTAGCTTGTCCTGAATCACTACGGTACACCTATAATAAGTGTTTGTATTCAGACTATTTAGACTATTTAGTTCAGGTAGTAGCCCAGTACCTGCGTGATTCTCCACAGACCGAGAGAGATGTAGCTTTGGCTACAATATTCCTCTGCAAGATGCGATAACTGAGTTCTGTTTATTAACCGCTAGAGCGCCAAAAGTTACGAACTGCAGCTTTAAATATAGGACAGTGCTGGGTGGCTAAATTAAAACTGATCCACTATGATTTGCAGAGAGGTGCCATATATTGATAGCAGTATTTATCTGAAAAAAACAAAGGGAGAGAAGGACGTTTTAGAATTGAGATTCACCACAAATGACGTAATATGCACTCTAACTGTAATTTTTAAGGATCTGTCTGTTGCATGCAGGAATTGACCAGTGTTCCGCACTTTCTTTTTCAATTAAATGAAATCTAATTTGTGTATCATTTGTGTACTTGAAATGTAAAATCTATAGCGGACACACTATTTGTACTAGAAAATGGCACTGAATAGTGAAAATTGTTCTGCACATTTGTTCTCCGTACAAATGCATGGTCCATCCAGGAGTCCTTGAATCATTGAATTCAGTTCTATAAATGAATCCGATCACCAAGAATTGCAGACTGGTAGCGGCCGTTGAAAAGAAGCATTGGTGTATATACTCCCTATAGATCTATATCACCACAGACCGCATCCACTCTCCAAATCAGTTCTGACCTGATTCGCCCATATATGCACAGTGACTCAGGAAAGCTATCGAGTCTGTGTGTTGAAAGCGCAACGCATACACACGGCTATCCGATAATGGCGATGATTCACTCCAATCGGTGAGAGCATCTCACAACATGAGCTGGGGCCACATATGGAGGCCTATTTCCTGTTGCATTTGCAGACCCGTGGAAGGGAGGGGGGAGTAAATGGAGGGGCCTCATCATCTTTCTTTTTGAATGTGAAAAGGATTCCTTTTGTGTGTGTGTTTGTGCAGCGGGGGCATTTTCCTTAATAACTAATCTGGGGTGATTACACGAGTTCAGCTCTTAAGAGATCATCTGGTTTCTGCGCAGTCTTTTTACTTTATGTGTTGTTCTAAAAAGAAAGGAGGATGGAGTACATTAGAGAGCTCAAATGGGCATGAGTGGGTATTTTGCGTCTGCAGACATAGACACGGGTTGCCGGGGTTGTTGTTGCAGGAGTGTGTTAACAGAATACAAAGCATTCTAAAGAGGTGAACAGGTTCTGCTGCCTTGGCATCGGATGAAGATACGGCTCTCGAATTTCCAGAAGATGACAGAAGGGTGTATTTTTGTGAAAGCGCTGCCTTAATTGCTTTTTAATGTTTATATAATCAGTCACGCTTCCTATTGTGCACAGCAAAAAAAAAAAAATCACTGCGCTCAATCAATCAGCATTTTTGTCTCGGTTTCCAGGAAAAATATCTAAACATCCTTAAAACAAGATCAAATTACTTTTAACAAAATCGCATGGGATATTAAGAAGTATTTTCTAGTTTATTTTTCTTTCCTTATTTGCAAATCTTTTTTGTTGCTTTTCTCTTACAAAAAATTTAGTGGTTTAGTTAAATTTATGCTTAAAACAATTTGCCAGTGCGGTAATTAAAGTCGACTTAAAGTGAAAATTCTGCTTATTTACTTTCTAAATGCATGTGAATGATTCATTTTTTTTTATGTTTTTACCTTATTTTTAATTCAAATGTGCTAAATCGATTTTGGTGAAACTTCACATAACGTATGTCGGACTTCTCCAACCAATTAGTCCGCTTAAATCCTTTCTTCTAATCACCTGCGAACCCACATTCAGACTGTCCTCCATCCAATTACCAAGCGATGGATAGAACCAAGTCCAAGAACGAAGCTTTCAGACTCCGTTTCATGATCAACATCGAAAAAGATTACATTTTGAGGTTAATAAGATGGTTTTTCATCACGTGTGTGCATTTAATGACGTCCAGGATCAATAGGGCTGCTTTCTTCATCTCCGATATTTTGCAAACAGGTCTGAAATTATGGATTTTAGCAGTTTTGCTAGTCTGCCACAGTTGGTCCGGTCTCCAGTCTGACTAAATCATGTACGCACTGGTGGCATCTGTGTTCCATCTGTCGTTCTCACCTTCGGTTGTCATTGTCAACCAGCCCTGTGAAAAGTTACATAACAACATCATATAACAGGGCTGGCACGAAGCTTTAGTGGAGCATCGTATCTTGCATATACCAGCTCACTATAGGGATATTTATATAGAACGTACAGCAGCGAGCACACACATAAAGATGGTAAGGAATGACCAGTCAGTAAATTAAGGAGTTGGCTCTAGGGTTTCTTTCCAGACACTGTTTGGGAGTGTCGGACAGAGAGCTCATAGAATGAGTCATGAAGTGGGAGAGCTGTTATTTTTAACACGCGCGTGCTCACGCACACACTCCGCCGTGCCTCACACAGGCTGCTATGCAATTGGCTCACTGGGGACAGTCCTGTGATGGAAGACGTGAGGCAACACCTCCATTAGAGTCCAGTGCAGGCCCTCCAGCACAGTGACTCAGCTAAAACACACTGCTAATTATTCATTAGGGCCAAATGTGCCTACAGTACACAGCCTGCGCATGTCTCGAAGCACAACGAACAACATCATATTCCCTTTTCCCACATACACGTTGCGGTAGATATGGGTTTTTAACAAGATGAGTAATTTTTGTCATCCTTTGGTAAAGGAGAGCTAGATGAAAATGGCTCATTATTGCAATTATTCATTTTAGGGAAGCGGGAGAGAGAGAGAGGGAGAAGGAAAGGGAGAGAGAGAGAGAGAGAAAGGGAGCCTTGGCTGGTGGTAATTAAAGCACGTCCTTCTCGATAGGACGCAGCGGAGGTCTGGCTGATTGCTCCATGGTTTCTCCGTCTCTGAATGCGTTGTGAATGAGACAGACAGGAGCACGAGCGCTGCATGCTGATTAAAATCATATTTCCTCTCCATCTCGGCTCAATCCGCGCTGATTTGCCTCACTGATTAGAATTCGCTGGTGACAAAGCTGGAGACAGAACCCAATGCAACATATAACTAATCACATTCCGCCACTGCACCGAGCTCATAAAGATGGGAGAATTAGTACCCGTACGCTTTTGGACAGATGTGCACTGAACCGAGTCTGGAAAGACTCATTAGTTGACAAAGAGCGCTTTGGACAGCCGTATGGGTTTGGTTATGGATGTCAAGTTCTTGTGTGGTTCGGTTGGTTGTAAGCTGATAAAAGCTCAAGCGCAGCTCCAAAACCTACTCACTGCCTACTGCGACTTGACCGTAGGCAAGTTATTTGAAACACCATGTAGGAAGCAAAGAATGCGCAACATAGATGGCGCTACATACACAGATTCAACTGTACAAGAGGCTAGTCGCACAGCTGATTTTAACACATGCAACGCTAATGAACAATCTAAAAAAAAATTGACTTTTGGTTTGGAATCACTTCTATTTATAATCAAAATATGTCGCTTAATGTACTACAGTATCTTGATTCTTGGCACTCAGAGTTGTTTCAGCTACATTCTGTTTTCCATTGGATTCAGGGAAATTATATTTTCGAGTTTCCAGCATTTGATCGATTAAGGGAAGTCATATTAGGAAATACTTGGAAAATGATTCCAGAATTGCAGAGCGGAATGATGTGTCGATGTGAAAATGGCTTTGTGAAATTAACTAAATGTGTTTGTTGCATGCATTTATGTGTGAATGTTCATTTATGGAAGATATTATAACCAACTTTAGTAAAAATCAAAGACAGATTTAGACAGATCAAATCTTTTAACATATTTACTGACATATTGCTTGAGGCTTGATATAAAACTAATAATTTTTATTTGGAGTACTACTTGTGCACAATGCATTTTTCTTAATATTAAGCCAGAAATGTGTTTTATTGTCACTTTCTTTAAATGCAAGATATTTGAAGGTTACCTAACCTTAAGTATACTAAAGCAAGTAATAGTAGTAGTAACACTTTCAAATATATATATATCAGTATATATTTAGTTGAACTTCAGCACTATTTTTGCATAATTAAAATGTGGTTAAAGTTTAATTCAGCAGACTTTAAGTATGTAAATGTATTTATAGTATACTTAGCATGAAATAAATGTATTTTGTAATAAATGTAATTTTTCACTATGGAACAAGCCTTTTCATGGTTTGCATTTATGAAGTCACAGTCATAAATAATTATTATTATTTTTATTAGTTACTTTTGTAAATCATACTTACAGTAAAACTAAATATATTTGGTCTTCTTCATCACCAGTACACAATTAATTGTGCAGTGAACATCCGCCAATTCATCTTATTGTAACAAATACCAATTTTGTCTCGCAGTAATTGGCATGACCCCAGTTGTCTCGTTAAATCTGACGTCACGCATCATGGTGTCTGGGACTTAAACAGATTCAGAAGTCTGGGCTCTTAGAAAGTAACTAAGTAAATATGGCTAATTTTTAAGGACTCATAAATGCAGTCGTTCTGGCATGACTTTCTGCATAAGCTTGTCACAATGCATTAAGGGATTGCTCTTGCAAAATGTGGTGAAAATAAATCTACTTTTTGGAATGCGTCTAGGATTAAAATGCAGCCTTCGTAGGCAGCTCAATAGGTTTTGGAAGCGTTTGCCTTGAATTGTCAGTGGCTTTAGAAATCGAATGGTGCATTTAGCTTCACAAACATCTTTGACGCTCTTTGGAATAGTTTCTTTTTTAAAAGACGTGGGTTTCCAGGCTCTCTGTGCATGGCTACATGTGTTTGTGCGCGAAAGACACCTATCTACGTGTAAGAACTGGCCGGGTTCTGCGCTATCCCAAAAGCGCATGAGAACACACCAGCTGCAGAGGTAAGGCGTGGTGGAGCCCAGCGGGCTGCTGAAGTGTAGAGGAGGAGATGTAATTAGCAGGTATGGTGTGAAAGCGGCCAGATCAAGCTGCAAGGTGCCCCGCATTGTGAACAAGCTAAGCGCTGCAAAGTTCATCATGACATTTTCACCTCCGTTATGTGTCATGGGATGGCATTTGTGCTGTATTTAATCAAGGTTTGTGCTTTCATTTGGGAAAATGCTTAGACTACTGTATCTGATTTTTTAGTTTCTGTCTAATTATTAAATAGACCTTAAATAAAAGCGACAGAAATTCGGGGTGAAATTAGGACACACCTTCTGCAAATCCTGGAATAAGAGTTACTGGATAAACCGAATGCATCCATTAGCCCTCAGCTAGTCATTGCTGGTATAATCTGATGGGTAACATGCGATTTCTTCCTGTCAGACGATTCTGGCAGTCTGGGTGCCCACGTCTCCTCCGGGCCTGGCACCAACTTAGGATGTCGAATGAGGGGCCAAAAGCTATTTTCCGCTGAACTGCTCCTCACTCTCTGAGGACGTGAAGTCTCAGGAAGCCTTCGCCTTTCCCGTCGCTGGGAGAGAGGACTTCTGGTGCCTCCGTTGCCATTGACGACGTGTTGGTTGGATCCCACGCGGTTGCCAGGCATCATTAAGACCTGATGGCACGGGTTTCTTTCTCCATAAGCAAGCCTCGAGAATGGCAGGGGCAATTAAAGCTCTTCTCTGCCTGATGGAAAAGAATGAGGCCCCTGGAGAGAGAGAGAGAGTCAGGAGTCAGAGAGGTAAAGAGAGAGAGAGAGAGAGAGAGAGAGAGAGATGAGATGGAGAGGGAGGCATTGTTCTCCAGCCTTACCTTTGATGAGGATGCGATAGAGTGCATCAGGGTGGAAGATGGGTTTGTTTCATTGTTTAGCGCCGAGTGTCTTTGTGGATCACATCCATGCCATGCACTATATGGGTTGAGTCAGACTCTGAGAGCCCTCAATGCAAGGCCATTTGTAGATTAGCTGCATCTGGCAGATCGAGAGCGTTTCCATTAGTACTTAAATTAGGAAACTTACGAGAAACGTCCTTAGAGCTCGGGTGCCGTCTCAAAACGGGAAGTGTGCCAGTCTGTGTTTTGAACGCAAGGAAGCGTTCTTCTCTAAATACCCGCAATTAGGGGCTGCTGATGTAGTTGTGATTTCAGGCTGATCCAGTTTTCTCGCTCGCATTTTGCTTATAACCTATGGCTTCGTGGCTAGTCATGTAGCTAATAATGAAGAGCTCTACTGTGCATGTGCTCTGATTCTAAATGAGGACTGGAAAATGCGAGCAGCCCACACTCTCCACTCTGTGGGGTGATTGGAATTCTGGCTAGACTCTTTGCAGGCATCTGCATTACATGTGCACACACATACACGCACAAATTTGCATTACCGTCGAATTCACACCGAGTGAGTCACGCCGACTGATAAGGTAGAGCAGAAGTCTAGACTCTTTGAAGCTCTTGACTAAATATACCACCGTATTGAGCGGTCAAACATTTTCAAACACTGACCATCGGATTTTATTCTCCAGCAGACAATAGGATGCCTTAAAACACAATGGATGTAGAATACTAACATGCTGCTCTCACTGTTTCTTTAATATAGTGTGTATGCTCTGCTTAGCTTGCATAGGAAACACATAAGCACTACTACAAGAAATATGCGAAAATTAGTAGAATGCTACAATATATGTGAGGATGATAGTATCCCACAATGGTTGTGATTAAAGAACCGGAAGACATATACAATACCATTATTTTAAGCAAGGGCTTGTAGATTGTTACAATATGTTATACATATTTTAAATTATAATAATATTTTACAATGTTGCTCTTGCTATTACTGTACTTTGGATCTAATAAATGCTGAGCATAAGAGGTGCCTTTCAACTCTAAACTTTTGAACAGTAATGTAGGTAACAATTTTAATATCCTTAATTATCACTCATTATTTAATCAAACTCTAAATGTTAAGAATTTTGTATTAATTATGTATCATACTTTTACATTTAAGAGCTGATAACAATGACAAAAATATAGCTAAATGAATAACGTCTATTGTTTCTCTTTCTATTTGGTGCGTCATTGTAGGCAAAGTATCCCATACTAAACATAGACAACATTTTTTAACATCAGAGAATGTGAAATGAATAATGCCTCATGACGTTATTGTTTCAGGGCTCTTGTAGACATGATGCCATCTGAATTGGGGCCAAGCAACTACCAGCCAAGCAAATCTGACCGGTCACACCAAATAAACCCGCACCTATCTCAGGGTCACTGACACCAGCGCTCTAACGTAACAGACAAACATGTGTCATGAATCGACAGTAAATATGATTTCGGATATGTACGTGCAGTGGGTTTTTTTTTTTATTTGGACTGTCCGGTGGGGTGAGGTTAGGCAGGGTTGAGGGGAAATTAGCTGGAGACATTGCATGCCGAGCCTTGAGGGTTGTAGGGTCATGTCTCTCTGACTAGGTCACTCTGTTCCTGATGACTGGGCGTGATGCACAATCACACAAACACACATGCACACACTCTCGTGGGGGTGGAGAGGTTCACAGTGGTGCTGTGCATCTGGAGCAGTTTTTAGATGAATGGGATGTGACAACAGCCCTGCCAGGCGAATTTTTTTTTTTGGGGGGGGGGGGAGTTCGGTCTGATGCTAAAATAGTGAAGATTCTCTACTCTACTCTACACGGTGATTGTGGTCTTCAAAATGATTTTGACATCCTAATAATTTATACTGTTAAAAAAAAAAGATAATTTCCGTAAAATGAATGTTTCAGCAGAAAATGGCTTTTGAATTCACTGGTTATTTTTTTCTTGTTTTTGTAAATTACAACAGTTTTGACATGTAAAATGTACTAGTGGTTTTGTAAAGTTGTTTATATTTTTACTGGGGTTTTTTTTGGTTTGTTTGTTTTACATAATAATTCAATTTTTGCAGTGTGTTAGTCACACGTTTCCATGCAATTAAATGCTTAAATAATAAGATAAAATGTCAAAAAGTGGTCCATATGACTATACTTACAGTGTTCCAATTTATACAGTATAATAGTTTTGTGTGGAAAAGACAGTATTTAAGTAAAATTTATTGACATGTTCCCCCCAGTGAGCTCTTAATGCTGTGAGCAAATCACTGAGTAAACAAGCTGAACCTTCAAACCGATTCAGCCTGATTCGTGAACCGATCATTCAGCCTTGCTTTGTGAACTACATTAAATGATTCAATGAAAGATCTTACTTAAAAATAGGTGTAACTACTTTTTTCCTAAACAAGAACATTTTCAGCAATTAAATGTGTCAAGTCATATGCACCACTTTTTTCCCTGTTGATGTTCCTTAAAAGAAAAAAAGGAATGCCTCAGTGGCTCAGAACAACTTTAGGGTGAGTAAATGACATCAGTATTTTCATTTTGGGTGAACTAATCCTTGAAAATCAAAACCTCAGATAAACCTGAGGCTATCTGGTGTCATAACTGAAACTGCGTAACGTGTGCAATGCAGCCCACAGGTATGCAGGGTTCACATGGGGAAATGTTGCTTTTGGATAGGACATGCAGATCTCTGAGACTGCAGACTCTTCTAAAAGAGCCCATATTTCTCCTCTCAAAAGACAGTGAGAGAGAGAGAGAATTAGATTTTGAAGCTTTATGTCCCACTTTATGTGAGACAGAAGGGTGTTGGGCATGAATACTAAACAGTGTTTTCCCCCAATTACAAGCAAGCTGGGCCAGATCGCTGCCACTGGGGGACAGCTGGAGCTCATATGCTTTGATTTGACCAAGTGAAGTTCAGATGAGAGCTTCCCATATTGCCCCAGTGTGAGTGATTGAGCGATCTATCAGCGGAAAGAGGGGCAGCGTGAGAGCGATTTGTGTGTGTGTGAGGCAGACGTGAGAAGGTGTTACGCACAAAGATCCTTCTTTCTAAGGAAATTCGTTTAAGTCTGTATTTCTGTCATTGAAAGGTTTTCAATAGACATCTCCAGCATTTGGAGAGCACCCTTTGTGTCATTGGCCTTGGAGCTGACAAATACTTGCATGCACATGCGAATCTGTATCTGTTCCTCTCTCTTTCTCTCTCTCTCTCTCTCACACACACACACACACACACACACACCAAGTGCACCAACAGCACACACATTAACAGGATTTGCAAGGAGCATGAGATAGAAGTGTTAGCTTGTTGACAGAGGACTGGAGCACTCAATATGTTAGAGTGTGTGTGGCTGAAAAACAGTTTTCTGAAATAAAAGACATTGTTTGTATAATATTACGTTATATTATATATTATATTATATTACTTCATATTATATTATAAACAAGCACCTCGGAAAATAATAGTGACTCTGTTTTTTTTATTTTAAAAAGTTCAAAAAATAAAAACTCCCTAGCGATTTAGCTTTTGTACACAAAGACATAAAGACCCTCATATTTCTCTCAAAACAGAAAAAAATAAATACAGGTGACTTTATTCCTTATGAACAGAGCATGTTAAAAAAAAGCTGCTCCTGTCACTTATTATATTCTAAAACAAAAGCAGAATGACAGATTTTTGCTTGTTTTTTTCCTCGCTGTGATACTGTGATAATGGAGGCCCTGAATAGCTTCAGACATCTGTACGTCTTTTCTTATAAGAGTGCCGAATATCAGTTTGCAGATTTAACACGACTGCAGTTCACGACAAATGATGGCACATTCTTTTCCTTTAACAGAAAATGAGTTTTGAGGAACAGCTTTGAGGGACACACAGCGGACGATCCTGCCTAATCGCACCACACAGGAGGCGCTCCTCACAAAACACATCTGTCCCACCATCAACCAGTAAATATCAGGTAATACGCTCAACTTTTAAAGCTGCACTTCAAAAGTTTGGAATCAGTACTTTTTTTAGGAAAGAATTAATACTTTTATTCAGCAGTGATGAATGAAATTTATCAAAAGTAAATGTGAAGACATGTACAGTAACAGAAGACTTTCAAACAAGCGCTATTATAACTTTCTATTCCGTCATGGGTTCTAGTCTCAGGCTCAGACATCACGTCCATGGACCGCTGGCTAAACGTCAAATGCATATGGCACACTTATCTGGAAACCCTTCAGGAGTTTTGAAGTTGTCGTCGGATTGGTTCCATTTCAAAGTATTTCCAGAAAAAGTGTGTGTCATGTTTTTTAACGTTCCACCTAAACAAAGATGCCGGGACGCTAAACTTCCTCACAAAGGAAGGAAGCCGCTGTGTTTACAACTGTGACAACGAGCGCTTATCAGGATTAACTTAACACTGGATTCTCCAAAGTACGTTAAATACTTGAAGTTCGCGGCATAGAATCTTTAAGAGAGTTTTCCATGCCCCCAAACATGACGAAACATGATTGGCAGCTTTACCTGTCAGTCAGATGCCTCTTGGGCGGGTCTTGGCCAACCAAAGCAGACAAAGTTCCGATACCTTCTCCTGTTACTCTGAAGGTCTGGCTATGCAAGACTACATGGGTTCCATTAACATATTAACATTAATAGAGGATGATAATATAAAACGTTTCCTAAGGAATCACTGAAGACTGCTAAATATTCAGCTTTGCCTTCACAGGAATAGACTGCATTTTAAAATAACTGTTAAAATAGAAAACAGTTAAATATTAACAATGTGTTTACAATATTAATGTTTTTATTTCAAAAACAGTTCTTACTGACTTCAAACTTTTGAATTATAGTGCATGGTAAATCCTATTTTGTTGGCTTTTGTCCTGTTTCCTGAAAAAAACTAAACAAATAAACCTTATATATAAACCACTCTAGCCACTAGAAGACTAGGGTGTGTCTCAGTCTGCTCCTTGGGACAGTACTAAATACAGTGCACTAACCAGGGAATTGTTTTTGCTGTCCTATTGTCAATATCTCTCCACCTATAGCATCAAATACTTATATTCATGTGTTCCAAAATCTCTCAAGTCATAAGAAAACACAGCCTTGTTTCTTGCTTTTAATTATCTTTCATCCCTAATGAGCAAGAGAAGCAATCATGCAAACTTTAAAGTATTACAGAAGAAGTAGAGTACTTAAAAGATTTGTTTTTGTTTATGTGTTTTAATGTCTTAATGACATTATGCATGTAAATATTTATTTTTCTTGAAAAAAAAAAAAAAACAAGACAAGTGCATACAGTATTTTGTAACAACACTGTATTTTTAACATTAACAACAAAAAGGTAAAATTATGTTTTCTAGTGTCCAGTGGATCAAATCCCATGCAAATGCCCAAATTTGTGTTCATTATAAACGGATTCACAACTAGGGAGCACAAAAAAGATGAGGAATATCTTTATAGCATACAATATAAACAGTGATGCATTATGGTCACATGTACTGCATGACCAATAGTTGGTTCACAGTCTGTATTTTTCATAATAAACATATTCTTTTATCATCTATGATCTGACTCTCGTGCAGTTCAGTGCAGTTCATAACCATGCTTGCTGCAGACATGATTGCCCTTTTACACTTGCTTTCACAGTTGCTAGTAGATGGAGGTCAGGCTAATTGCTGCTTCTTTTCTCCAGATGGAGGTGGATGCAGCCGAGAAGCGTCATCGAACACGATCTAAAGGTGTGGGAGGTACAACGCACTCACATGGTATTAGCTAAAGTCTCAACCAACAGTCAAATCCATTTCCCCACTTTCAATCCATAACTCAGACTTTTATTGCCTTTCACGAATTATCACTGACGTCAGTACTCAGTAGTGATAAACATGGACTATAGATTAGACAGGTTACCCAAAGAGCCCAGAAAATTTGTCCGCTCATAATAATATGATTTCATTGTGTGGTGAAGCACATGTTGAAATGTTTTTATTATTTTTGCAGTTGCTGTGGAGACTGCACAAGAGCTGTTCAGGTCAGTCTGCATACATTCACTTAAAATCAACACAGTTTGCTACCAATTTACTTTCAATATGTGATGCATTTATGAGCTAAACATGATGGAAACCGAAACTGGAAAAAAACCTCAAATGTCATAATTTAAAAAAGAAAGTATAGTTTTAGAGGTGAGGCAAGTTTGAAATACACAACTGGTTAAATTGTTTGGGTCTGTAATGTTTTTGAAAGAAGTCTTTTAGGTTCATCAAAAAAAAAGAAAAAAATCAAAATACATTAAAATAATACAGTAATATTGTGAAATATAGAATTAAATGCAATTAATTCCTGGGATAGCAAAGCTTTCTGAAATTACTCTATTGTGTGGATTTGCTGCTCAAGAAATGTTTCTTATTATTATTAATGTTGAAAATATCTGTGCTGCTTATTTTTTTTTTTAGGATTTTTTTTTTTTTTTGCATTCTTTGTTAAAGAATTCTTTCTTTTGTACCATTATACATTTCTTTTTCTGTCACCTTTAATCAATTTAATAAAAAACATTCTTTTTTTTTCATTTTACTACCCCAAACTTTTAGGTTTAATGCATTTTGTTTTATAATTCTTTTTAGAAATGTAATTTTTATTAATTCAGAGCAGGAAATGTGTGGCAGATGAGCTTGATTTTGATATCATGTTGCTTTTAAAGAAGCACAGGATTGTTTTTCCATGTCTAGTTTATAGTTACCTAGAACAAGTGCCAACTTAAATAAAAGGTGGGATCTTGTCGTTTGCTCACAGATGCTTTCTCACCTTGCAATTTCTGTTTTTAAAGACTAAAACAGGTGTGTGTGCATTTCCGTTCAAGGTGGCATCTAAGTATAATTTTGCTAATTGATATTTTTCGATTTGATTTATCCAATATGGCAGGTACTACAGGCAGAACCTATAAATAGACCTTTCAGACTAATTGCCTTCAGTGAGAACATATGATTCTCCCAATTAATACTAGTAAATACTCCTGCACTCCTAATGAAATCATGCATCATGATGAGAGTGAATGGCCTGTTTTTCCTCCAGGGCAGTGAGTCGTTTTACTCAAATCTGCCCGTCACTTTTTCCCCTGCAGATCTTTCCCTTAAGCACAATTTACAGGCCTCCTAAATGGCAGCATTTTCCTCATTAAGAATGGTTTAACACCCACGCTGTTGTTAAAAAAGATTCTTTTTTATATATTTCCTGGCTACGTGTCCAATTACAATGACAGCAGCAAGGACACAGGGGTGTGTGACTGTGGGAGTGTGCTATGACCGCTTTCCAGAGACGGCTCTCTACTATGTCATCTTTATTATGGTTTCAGACTGAGAGGAGAAGTGAAATTCCCTCTATTGCCTCTCTCTCTCCTTCCCAATCATCAGGGCAATCTGCTTCATCAGCAGGTCCAGGCCTGTAGCTGCAGGCATCTTTAACACCAGTTACACTCACTGATGGGTCACCAGCTTTATCAGACACAGATCCCTAGCCAACATGATCAAGGGGAGATGCAACTCTTGTGCTAGGCTAGACATGTTCCCATTCAATTACGTTCTCTTTTGTTAAATTTTAAGCTTAAAATAGCTTCAGGTTTAAAACATGCACCGTTGACTTCAATTTCAAGACTAAATGCCGTTTTGGGGAAGCTACTCGATAGCTTGCTTTCCAAACTACAGCATAAGCGGATCAAAAAGTAAGAGTAACATTATTTTCACTATATAGCCTCAGATTATATTATTAATTACTTGATATTTTAAAAAAACAATAATACAGACACATTTAATAATATGATTTTATTATAAAAAGAAAATGTATGTTTTTCTGTTATTTTAGTGCTAAAATATTACTGATTTAATTTTTCTTAGAACATATGATGGAAAATCCAAATGAAATCTGTTGAAACTTAATTATTTTTCTGTGTCCTTGCTAAATAAAATATAAAAAAAAATTTTACTGACCCCAAACCATTTGAATGGTAGTGTATAAATCATTGGTCTCAAACTCAATTCCTGGAGAGCCACAGCTCTGCACAGTTTAGCTCCAACCCTAATAAACCACACCTGATTCAGCTAATCAAGGTCTTCAGGATCACT
>JAUMHQ010000083.1:12639442-12651225 GCA_032361165.1 Enteromius paludinosus
GGCCACTCGTTTTTCTTTAGTTAGCTGATTGGTTCTTGCCATAATATGAATTTTAACAGTTGTCCAATAGGGCTGTCAGCTGTGGAGTAACCTGACTTCTGCACAACACAACTGATGGTCCAAACCCATTGATAAAGCAAGACATTCCACTAATTAACCCTGATAAGGCACACCTGTGAAGTGAAAACCATTTCACGTGACTACCTCTTGAAGCTCATGAACGCCAACAGTGTGCAAAGCATTAATCAGAGCAAGGGTGGCTATTTTGAAGAAACTAGAATATAAAAGATGTCAGTTATTTCACAGTTTTTTGTTAAGGACATAACTCCACATGTGTTCATTCATAGTTTTGATGCCTTAAGTGAGAATCAACCAATGTAAATGATCATGAAAATAAAGTAAAAAAATGTAATGAGAGGGCGTGTCCAAACTTTTGGCCTGTACTGTATATATAAATATATACTGAACCACAAATGCTCGTCTTGCACTAGCTCAACTCACGCATTGCATAGTATCGTTGGATAGGTTATGCGTGATGTAGATGGAAGTACTGACCCAGTGTTTACAAAGCGAACATGCATTTACAGTCGAATGCCCTTTACAAAAAAAAAGGTAAAACGATGATGTCAGATGACTTTGAAGTTGGAGGATAAAATGAAATAGAGTTTTTTACCCTACTTTACCTTTTATAAGTGAAGTACACAGGCAAAGAACTGCTGTGCTGTGACCTTTCCAACATTACTATGTAATGCGTGAAGTCAGGGACATTCATTGCAGAGCTAGGGCAAGATGAGCATTTGTGGTTAAAAAAGCATATAAAGAGATAAGACCTATTGGTCTCCAAGTCTATGATATGGAATGTTTTCCACAAAAACTTTTTGATTGAAGAAAGAAAGACATGAACATCTAGGATATGACATGGGGCGAGTAAATTATCAGAAAAATGTAATTCTGTAACTTAACTAATCCTTTAAGGTTACACTTTATTTTGATTATCTCTTCTCAAACACTCCAAAGGTTGGAATTTGACGTAGTTGCAAAGTTATTCACAGTCAGCAGAATAAAATAAAGTGTTATAAAATTCCTTGTATTTTTTGCATTTAACCAACAAATTGTTCTCTTTTCTCTTCAGACAACAATTATTCTAGTGGTGGACAATCAAAATCCAATCAAATAGTTGAGAAGGACAATAACAATAACAACAGCATTAACAATGAGTATGAGAATTATGACGAGCTGGTGGCCAAGTCTCTTCTCAACCTTGGTAAAATCGCAGAGGATGCTGCCTACCAGGCCATGACTGAGTCAGAGATGAACAGCAATTCTTCCAACAGTGCAGGTGAGGATGACGATGAGGATGAAGATGAAGGAAGCGAACAAGGAGGCCATAAGGGAGAGTTGAGCGTCGATTTGGATAGCGATGTGGTACGCGAGACCGTGGACTCCTTGAAGCTTCTGGCCCAGGGACATGGAGCTGTGCTTCCCGACGAGGGATACGCAGACGCTGGGGATCCTGGCTCTGCTGGCCACGCTAACGGACGGGGCCAGACGGAGGAGAGCGAGGAGGAAGTCTGTCTCAGTAGCTTGGAGTGTCTGCGCAACCAGTGCTTCGACTTGGCCCGAAAACTCAGTGAGACCCAAACGTCCGAGCGGTCCACAATGGAGGACCAAGTGCACCACCAGGTTGATCAGCAGCATCTGCAGCATCAGCAGCATCAGCTTTCAATGCATCACATGCCCAGGTATGACAGCTGCCATATGGACCAGCACAGACCCCTTGAGAGGAACTACTCAGACATGGTCAATCTGATGAAATTGGAGGAGCAGCTCAGTCCTGCTTCAAGAGGCTACCCCTCTAGCTGTGCCCAGGATGGGGATGAGGACACTACGTCAGTGGCCTCCGAACGTTCAGATGAAGCTTTCGACATGACTAAAGGCAACCTGTCGCTGCTGGAAAAGGCCATTGCTCTGGAATCCGAGCGTGCCAAGGTTATGCGAGACAGAATGGCATCAGAACAGATGGTGGCTCGAAGGGACAATCAGCGCCTTCATGGAGAGCACAGCCCAAGGCAGAGCAGCAGTGCAGAAGAACGCAAGGCCCGACTCCATCATGATGGCGCAAAAAGAGCATATTACCCTAAAGGTAAAAATAAAACTTCTAATGAGATTTTGCATTTCAGCAGAGATTTCAGTAAAATGCTCCCCTTCATTATACAGAATATGTAAGCCATATTCTGCCACTGAGAACACAAATAATAAAGGTTATTTTGGTAATTTCTCACAATTGTTAGATATAAAGTCACAGCTGTGAGATAAAAAGTCAGAATGTCCTTATTTTATTCCTTTATTTTTGGTAAATGTGGCTTTATGTGATATTATATTTCATTATTGTGACTTTATTTCTCCTAATTGTGACATTATATCTCACAGTTTGACTTTATGTCTCACAATATGGCTTCATATCTCACAAATGCAACTTAATTTTTCCTAATTGTGATATTATATCTCACAATGTGACTTTTTTCTCACAAATGTGACTTTATATATTCCAGTGTGACGTTTTCTCACAACTACCCGTTTTATTTTTGACTCTTTGTCATACTTCTGATACATAAAGTCAGTTCTACCCTAAGTACTTCTTTATTTTTGGTAGTTGTGATTTTACCATTTCTGGGATCATATCTCAGAAATGCTGCTTTATTAATTCTATTTTCAGTAAAAATCACAATCTGAATTTATTTCTCGTAAATACCACTTTAATTTATTCCAGTGTGACTTTACTCGTTTCTTACTTTAAACATTTTGCTAAGTTTTATTTTTTTCTTTTCGAGGTGGAATCAAGTTTCCATAAAGAAGCATACTTGCACAAACAGAGATCTTTTGAATATGAATATCATTTTCTCGTCCTGAAAGCTGTTGCGGCATTTGTTCCCCAGTGTCTTGGGTCACTTAACATTCCGTCACACATTGCACCGATGACATTGATGACTATGGGGTCACTTTGGTGAGACGGAAACATTTTTGGGGCTTGTTTTAAATACTCAGGTCACCCTGGTAGCGACTTCCATAATGACAACAGCTTATGCTGCTAAAATAGGTTGACATGGTAACATCAGAGACTTACCTTGTCAGGCATGAGTAATGGCAATCTGCACGGCCTGTTAAGAAAGCAAATCTCATCCCTTGGATCCCATACATGGTTTATTACCTCAAATCCTTCCCAATCCACACCCACTACTTTTGGGAATAAGCCATCTCCTCTGATATATCCAGATATTAGCAATCAGAAACTACAGGAGCATATCAATATCACATTTAACAAATGTGCGTTACAGTGCAGGATCCTCAGATCACCTCTGGTTACCCAACCTAACATCTCTTCCTATCCGGTACTTTAAAAGGTTCACCTTTTTTTCTATGCTCAGATGGAACTGCTTTGTATGTTTCATTTCCTTCCATTTGCTCAATTTGCACTATGTTTTCCATTAAAGAGAGCATTTCTGTGCTTCCTATTGTAGAGGAGTTTGTTGTTGTTTTTAGTGCACGACCACAGCAAGTCAGAGGGTCGTGTAATTATAGAATTACACCATGATTTCACACCTCGTCTCCAGAAACTATTCTTGGCGCTAATTATTGGAGCATCGTTATTAAACATGTTGAGTGATCTCACTGTTCCGATTGACAGGGAGCATTATTATTGCATGCTTGTGGAGTTCTACAGCAGTTATTTTTGGCTAATAAAAGAGGAAAAATTTTACAAATGTGTGCACTTAGCTAAACCGGATTGAATAAGAGAGAATGCATGTACTGATAAAATCATCCACGATTTTAGAAGAAACTGCTGTTTGCTGATGATCACTTTCTGGTCTCGTGGTAGAAGCTATGCGTGCCACGTACCAAAACCATTGAAAGCTAAACATATTTTTCTTAAATAAAATTGGGGAACAGTTCTAGTGGAAACGTTAATTTAACAGCAGGAATCTGAAATGGTTGCATGTATTTAATATCAATAGCACACATGAACACAGTAACTTAAGTAGTAGATGTCTTTGTAGAATAAAATAGCATGAGATTAAATCATTGATCCATTTATATGTATTTATATCAGCTTTCGTACGGTGGAGATTGTTACAATAATCACCCATAGATATATACATATTTTGGAAGTGTTTCATATTATTCATTAGCTGCCATTATGTCTACAATTGTCACTATTTAAAAATGTATTAACTATAAAATGTTTTGTTTATTCATCTGTGGTGACTGTAGTATAAGTGGAATTATTGACTTCAACGAATTTGAGTAAATTATTCCTTATGGATTTACATTTCAACGAGAATATATATTAAAACATGTTCTACATACCAGGGAATAAATAGACAAATCATTTAAATTAATAATGTAATTAATCATTTTTATTTTCCGACTGATGAAATTCCCCTGTGCCGTAACTGTAAAATTTTTCTGAATCACAGTCTCGGCCACAGGTCTCCTTCAAGTTATATTTTTTATCCAGTGTCCAATTTCAAAGCACACAGACGGTGTTTGAAAATAGCCGTAACCGGAGCATAAATGTTATCACAAAGAATCCAGCAGGTTAATGGGATTTGCTTACTGTGCCTGTAACAGGATATGCCAATAACTGTCTTTGCTTACAGACTCAAGGGGAGAGAAAAAAGAAAGCAAGTGTCCAACCCCTGGTTGTGATGGCACTGGACACGTCACAGGACTCTACCCTCACCATCGAAGCTTGTCGGGCTGCCCTCACAAAGACCGTGTGCCACCAGAAAGTAAGCCAAATATATTTGCACATTGGTTTGCTATGTGCTGTTTATGCTGTGGGCATGTTTCACCTCTCTTTTCTGTAATGCATACGAGTGCATTTCCTCCTCCACCCATAGCGGTGGCGCACTTTCTCATACGACCAAGCTCTGCTTGTCTGGATGTGTTGATTGGTGCTTATGAGTAATTTTAGCCTGTTTCTCAATATGGCTGCCCTGATCTCTGAGACCCAAAGCAGCTTTTTCATCACTACCTCCAGTCACACCTCTAATTGGATGAGGATCATGTCACAGGCGGGTTCTGATGAGTCAGTTTACTGCAGGCCCAGAGACGTAGCGCTGCAGGATGTGTCATAGACAACCTAATGGCTAGACTCATTTAATTCACCCAAAATAATCCGTTTTTATTGAAGAGAGCTTTCTTTTCCTCGTACGCCAATGCTTTCACACAACGTGCATGCCATTAACACATTGCATGCCTAGAATCTTCTTTCACCATATGGTGTGGCCGTGATTAACTTTATGATTAACTGATTTCAGCTGGAACGTTTCTTAGGAGCATGTGCATGCTGTTGTCACTGAGCCCGTTCAGCTTAATAGAACACAAGGCTTTCATACTCACTCTGGATCCTCCTAACCTTCTCTCGCCCTCTCCTCTCTGTTTGTCCAAGTTCTTGCAATGTATGAGAATGTTCTAAAGTGCCCCACGCCTGGCTGCTCGGGACGCGGCCATGTAAATAGCAACAGGAACTCCCACCGCAGGTGAGTGGCTGAAACGGACGAGGAGAGAAGAAACTGCCGCCACTGTGGGGACTGATGTTCCAGTCTTTTTACACACTTATATAGGGAATAAGACGAATGCCTAGTTTTAGATGGAGCTTTGCTTTAAGGAAGGAGAAGAGGGACTGATATGTTTGTGTTGTGCTGAGCTCGGTTGGAAACACATAGCTCCAGGCTCAAATATTTTATGTGCGCATGGGCACCTTTGACATGCAGACTGGAGATTCAGGATTCTATTCCCAAAAGGAACAACTTTTGAAACCTTTAAAAATGCATAAATTAGATAATATGTAAAATATATAAAATTCTTTATTTATAAATAATTATATAGTTATAAAGATTATTAAATATGTTTTTATATTTACTCTAATTATATTTTGTTAATATTAATATTGATATTTATTAATACAAAGACATGCATGTATATATATTTTTTTAAATGCTATGTTTATATATTAAAAGTATTTATATAATAATATATAAATGTATAAACATGTAAATATTCTTAAAATACATACTATGTGTGAGTGCATTCATATATACATTATAAATATACACAATACATATATAATATATAAATAATTAATACAGATTTTTTAATATATTTATATTTAACAGTTATATAAGTAAATGTTATATTATTATTATTATGTATAATAAATACTTTTTTTTACAAGATAAAACTGAGAATTTGTTCTCTGCAAATTGCGATTTCTTTAAGAATGAGAGTTCCACATATACAAACAGTCACAGACTTACACAAAGATGTGCTTCCATGTGCATATTGCTGTACATTCAGACAGATGCAGTCTCCACCCGAAGTTGCTGCAGGCCATGTTATATGGAACAGCTCCTATGGGACAAGCACACACACACTATTAGAAGGGTTGAGCTGAAGAAAACAAAATGTATAATAGGGGAATATAACAAATTGCACAGTATATATAGTTTGTCTACACAATCCTCATTGCATGGTTGTCATGGCAACTCAGCATAGTGACAGCCGTCGTTCTGTCTTGTCAGTCAGCACTCACTCACTTTTTCCAATTCCATTTTTTTAAATGCACTTGTACTTGTACTGCTTCAAGTGTTTCTGGAATTACAGAGCGTGAGGGGGTTTTATGTTTGTATTTTTGTCTTGTGTTGGTTAATTAATTAATTTATTTATTTTGAGAGTGACTGAATGGTTTCTGTGTAACCAGAAAACAATATGAAAATTGCAGACGATAAGAAGACAGTTCCCAGCTACACAAAGGATTACATAGAAAGAGAGGGATAGAAAGCAACAGAAAAGTGGGAGAAATTAAACAAAAATGAGGGATAAACAAACAAAGAGGAAGACTAAGTAATGAGAGGAAGAAACAACGAGGGAGTAAGAGAGAAAGGAGGAAAAAAAGGAGAGCAAGGGAGCGTAGCTGGATGTTCTGAAGCTCAGTTTGCTGTAGTGTGTCTCTCTGAAATGACTGCGGTATCTCGCTGTGAGCTTTCTGAAGCCAGCCAGCCAGAAATGCCCAGCAGATATCTGCAAAGCTTTGCCTTCATACTATAGAACTAGGCCACATGAAATGCATAATTCATACATAAATATCCCCATGTAACACACACGCGCATACCAGGATTTTGCAAACACGTTGGAAGTCTGTATTGAGAGAATGTCATAAAAAGCGGACTATTCTCTCTGACAGACTTGTCTCCATATGCTGGTATTATACATTCCCTCATATCTCACTTTGTTCTTCAACTTCTGCTATCTGCTAGGGCATGTGTGTGTGTTTGGGAGTGTGTTTGTGTGTGTGTGTGTGCCCTTACATGCTGCTTGTAACGTAATGTTAACACTTCATAAATTGCTCTGCTGCTGTTGCAGTCTCTCGGGATGTCCCATAGCCGCCGCCGAGAAGATGGCAAAGGTTCAGGAGAAACATCACTCCTGCGACAGCTCCAAGTCCAACCAGGCGTCAGACCGTGTCCTCAGGTACTTAGTGAACCTTAGGTTTAGTAAAGTTTTTGTTGAAACAGTACATTAATCCTATTCATATTTATATATATTTGTATACTGCTTTTCACTAAACAGACTGCATTGTCATTTAAAAACAATTAAGGACCTTAATTATTATTTATTCTTATCATTCTTTAAAAACAACTTTCCTTTTTCACTAATGCATTTTAAGCTATTGTTAATCAACAGACAAGTAGCTATTTAACATTCAGTTTTAATTTGATATATATTACATAATTACAATAGCATAATTACGATATTTTATAATGCAATACTATGAAATCAATTATTTTATTATAATATAGTGTATATGTATGTACTATATATTTGTGTGTGTGTGTGTGTGTGTGTGTGTGTGTGTGTGTGTGTGTGTGTGTGTTTAGCTGTAGCAACTAAAAACATTACTAATGTATATTAGGCTATTGTTAATCAAGAGACAATATTATTCATAATGCAATATTCTTATAATATATCGTGTGTATACTGTATGTACTTTTTTAAGTAAGAACATATTGTCACAGGCAAACTGCTATATAACATCCATTGTTCATTTATATTTTACATAATTGCAATAATATAATTCTTGTGATTTACTTTTAAAATGATATGTATATGTATAGCTGAGCAATGATCAATCATGATTTATTGTATCCAAAATTAAAGTTTTAGTGTGCATAATATATGTGTGTGTACTGAATATTTAAGAAAAATTTTATGCTCATATATTACAAATATTTATGTTAGTATATTATATATAAATTATATGCATGTTCATAATTCAATTCATAATGCAATAATATCTAATATACATTTTTTATTTCATATATTTTGTAATTATGATATAATGTGTGGATTTGTATATATTTGAGTACTTAAAAAAATTACATAATTGAAATATTTAAACTAAATCTCTTTGATTTTTGGGGGAACTCTTTAGGATGAATCCAGATTATTAAAAAATTGTTAAAAGACAAATATAAAATGGATTCTGATACCCAACCTTGATTTCCTGTCTTTGCAGACCCATGTGCTTCGTAAAACAGCTGGAGATCCCACAGTATGGGTACAAAAATAACGTTCCAACCAGTACTCCAAGATCCAACCTGGCCAAGGAGCTGGAGAAGTACTCCAAAGCCAGCTTTGACTACAGCAGCAGTTATGACAACCAGCCTCATGCCTACGGCAAGAGGTCCCTGACCCCGAAGCACCATGGCCGAGACACCTCACCCAAAGGATATGATGGCAAGCTTGGCTTTGTTATTCTTTTCCTCTGTCATTAAAGCTGGTAAGGTAGATGAAGTCAGAATGGATAAACTGGTCTTTCTCTAGAGCATCAGATGGAAATTAGATTAGAATTAGTTCTGTACTGCCAGACGTCCTTGCTGTATTTTACATTAAAAAAGAATTTCTTTTCTATTTTCTATTTTGAATTGAAGGCCTTCTCTTAATAAAAGCTTTAGCTTGAATTTTTCACAGGCAGCCATCGAGTTCACTGCTCCTTTATTGGAAATAATACTCCACTTATTGGCTTCTGAAATGATTAATAACCTAGGTACACAATCCCAATGTGGGGATTTCCTATTTGCATGCAGCTCCTTTAATTGAATTACGGCTTAATAGATATCTTTGACCAGCATAATACATATGTGTCAAGAATGTATAGATATATACATCTATAATAACATTTTATCCTATCCTATAAACGTGTATACAATTTTGCAAGATGTGCTCTTATCAATTAGAAAAAAGAAAATGAAGGCAGTTATGTAGGAGTTAACCTTTCCATTACTGGTCCACAAGTGAGAGACGCAGACAGATGTTTGAATGACGCCTGGATGTTTGTGAGTTTTTCTCAAACATTATGTATCTTCGTAATTTTTGGAGGCTTTTGTGTTTGGTAATGTACAGTGTTGTAGCTCGCAACTGCAGACCTGGTCTTGATAAATGAGCGCACTTACATTTGTGAAGGAATCAAATTAACTGGAACGATTTTGTTCAAAATGGTAGCAGTTGATTTCACGCCCAAGCCAGAAATTGTAGAGATTTCCTGTCAACAGAATTCGGCGGGATATTTTGGTACGGTTTCATTAGCTGTGCTTAAAATAACTCATTTTCATTATAACTCATGGTTATTACATCAGGACAGTCTTGATTGCCCATAAGGAGCATTACAGCATGCCCTGCAGTGCTAATATAGACAATGTTATTGAAATCAGAACACATACCACATCTCAGAAATTAAAGAGCATTCTTGCAAGTGATGTTACTTGCCTGTATGCTTTGTCAAAGAAATGCAGTTTTTGATAAATGAGACAAATGAAGAGAATTAAGCTTGGAAAAAAAAATTAATGAGAATAAGATTTAATTAATGTTAGGAATTAACTGCACTTCATTTAGACTCAGTTGGCAACATCAATTAGTTACACCCAGTTTAGTTGTAATGACAGCATTGCCATTTGTCTCTATGCAAAATTAGATGAAAAATAAGATCAAATGGGAGAGTAGAATAAATCTTGAATAAGTGGTTATAACTGCATTTTGCAGCTGATTTGTCACCTTCCAGACTTGAAGGATAATAACATCTCCTTAGTCAATTCTAGGTTTCTTTTTCTCTCAGATATTGGATGCAGACCAGAGTTCCTCTATGAACGTGGATTTATATAAAAAAGAAAAACTGTACAAATGCTTCCCATACAGGTCTTAGATTTCATGTTAACAATGTGTAGCCCTTTGCCTGAAACCTAGATACACTGTTAAACCATTTCTCCCGTCTCCTCCACTCGCTCTCTCTCTCTCTCGCTCTCTTTCTCGCTCTCTCTCACACTCAATTTCTCACAGCATTCATCATGAAACATCAGATCATCTAATAAGTGTGTATGTGTGTATCTATGTTTCTGTCTGTGTGTATCTCTGTCTATCTATCACTCTTTCATTCTATTATTCTCTATTCTATCTATCTACAGTATCTGTCATTATATCATCCTCTATATGTAGTTTAATGTTTTTATTTATCTAAAACTTCTATCTATCCGTCTCTCTGTTTGTCTGTGTATCATTCTGTCATTCTATATATCTGTATTTTCATGATTCTATTTATCTGTCTGTCTGTCGTTCTATCATTTATCTGTTCTATCATTTTGTCTTTTTTTCAATCTTTCTGCCTTTCTATTCCCCCATCCATCCATTCTTCCATTCAGTTTATAGTGGCCGTCTGACCCAGTGTGTGTGTATGTGTGCAGCCAAGCGCTACTGTAAGACCTCGAGCCCGGCCAGCAGCACCACGAGCAGCTACGCTCCCAGCAGCAGCAGCAGTCTCAGCTGTGGAGGAGGAGGAGGAGGGGGAGGAGGAGGGGGAGGAGGAAGCAGCGCCAGCAGTACCTGCAGCAAGAGCAGCTTCGACTACACGCACGACATGGAAGCCGCCCACATGGCTGCCACCGCCATCCTCAACCTGTCCACGCGCTGCAGAGAGATGCCCCAGAGCCTCACCGGGAAAGGCCCGGAGCTCCTGGCACAGGTGAGGGTCCACAACTTTTTTCTGCCAGATCCTCTCTCATCCTCACCCACTTGTACTGCTAATATTGTATTTTGCTATCTCACTGGGTATTTCTTAGTTTCTCTGCACTGCCTTGTAGTATGCAAAGGTAGTGCACCGAAATGAGGGCATGCAGGTTTAGAGTCATTCGGGGCAAACCCCTGGTCCTGTCCTCTGGGTTTTCGAGCTCATTTGCACAGGGTGCGATTTCACACAGTGAATGGCAGCAGCACCTCTGAGAGCTCACCACTAGACTCATGGTCATCATATAAGCCTAATGGTCTGAATGAGCCACGGTTGCTTTAGTGACACATTGATTTCAGACATAATCTGTATGGTGATAATGAGAGTGCAGAGCTGGAGAAGACCAGAGGAAGCTGGCAGCTGCAGGAACACTGGGGTAGTGGTGCCCCTACCCTCTCTCACTGAGACAAGTAGAATTAATGTTGATTTCAGCTGTGGTCTAGGCCAAGCCAGCTCTCCCAGCATCCCTCTGGGTACATAGGAAAGACAATGACCTCTCTTTAAGGACAGTGAGGCAGCAGGCTAGAGCGAGTGGGGATGAGAATGAGATAGAGAGAAAGAAAGAAAGAAAGAAAGAAAGAAAGAAAGAAAGAAAGAAAGAAAGAAAAAGAAAGAAAGAAAGAAAGAAAGAAAGAAAGAAAGAAAGAAAGAAAGAAAGAAAGAAAGA